>BMAO01035063.1:61753-185022 GCA_019973975.1 Trichonephila clavata
CCTTAACAACAACAGTTGCCTCAACTGCAAAAACCATCAACAGGACTCCTTTTGCAAACACGGCAGAGGCATAAATATGTATAAGACCATCTATAAAACCCCTTTTTGTCCTTTCAGAAGTTTTTAGTGTTTTAATATTTCATGTTGAGATTCTGCAGCGTAATAGGAAGACTGTTGGTAAAGGAAAAAGAGAGAGATACATATTTCCCGTTGAAACACATCCCGCACAAGATTGGAAAAAAGAGCTATATTTTTTAATACTTTCTTTTTTTCCCCTCTTTCTCTCTTGGAAACTCACCAACCCTTGCCTACGAAAAACGTTGAAAAACATACAAATATTAAAATTTAAAACGCTTTCTGGGCTTGCATACACATAACCGGGAGGGGGGCAGGCTGCAGTACAAATAAATAAATAAAATGCGTATAAACAACGAAAAATACCAATACATAGCGTTGGGGACTTATAATCTAAGGATTTTTACTGCCCTCTCCCTCAAAGTACATAATAGAACGAAGGTTAGAAAAGTGGAAAAACAGCAGAAAAACCATGAAAAATATTTTCCTTTTTCTGTCTATCTTTAAGTTTTTGAATAACGATGCAACATCAGCCCCCGCCTCCCCTCTACTCCTCTTTTCATACACCCTAAACCTTATTTTGTGTTGCCCCTTCCCCCTCCCCCTAGCAAACCCAAAAACCTCGCTCACATTTTTTTTCTCTCAAATACTGAATAATTTATATCTGAATGTAAAAATCCTACGTAATGTTTCCTAGTCCAACGAGTAGGACAGGAGGATATTTTATTTTATTTTATTTTTATATCTGTTTTATTTATTTTTAAGCCTATTTTTCGTTTGGGGGAGGGGGGAAAGGGGCAGGAGGGAGGGGGGAAAGGAAATGTACATAAATGCATATATTCGAAAGAAGGCAAGGAATTTAAGATGCATAAGTAATTTTATCAACCAATAAGTATAAACATGTTTTGGCGTATCAAAGTTTTTCATTCGGATATATATTTATTCTGGTAACGCGAAATGAAGGGAGACGTTGTTTTAGATTTATACATGTCCCACCCTCCCTCCTTTTTCGTTATGTTTCTCCTCCACCCTCCCCTCTTCTTATTATTTTTTTTCTTTCTATTCTCCTTCTAAACTAATTTAATAATACCTAGGTCGCTACAACCAAAGTCTTGGGCTTCACATTTTATTAGAGAATTTCAATATTCTTAATGGAAAGTTCTAAAATCCGTCCTACCGAAATATCAAACGATAAAGTAAGTAAAAAAAAAGAAGGGAAAAATGGAATAGATTTTGATTAATAATTTCAGAACCGAAAGTGAAGTATATTTATTCACAGAACAAGAATGGAAAATCTAGAAAACGCAAAGTGCGTAGATTTCTATAGAAAAGAACATGAAATAAGAATTTTTTATTTATTTATTTATTTCAAAAACTCTTACGCAAAGAGAAATTTCGTGATGTTATTTATTTTGATACGTGGTAGCATATATTATACATGACTTTGTCGTATTGAAGAATAACAAAAATGTCCCTGGATATCGATATATACAATTAATTAAAAGAGAATTTTCAATATGAAATGAAATGAAGAAAAACCTTCTTTATTAATATTTATTCAAGTACCTGTTCGTTTTCTGAAATTTAATTATCAAGATCATTTATCAAAAATTTAGATTAAAGTTTTATGATTATTTTTAGGAACATGGAAATAGTTATTAAATTAAAGGAGTTTTATGAATTTGAAATTAATTGATATTTCTTCCTTACAACTGATAATTTTTGAATTTTCAATCTCGTAGGAGATTATTTTTAACTTCTGCTTTTTTCCATTATGCGGTCATCATGCAAAAATAAATAACAATAAAAATAAAGACATAAAATTTAATTAGTACAAAACAAACTAATTATCCAAAAAATTTTCAAATCATTTCTACATTCCTTTTACTTTTAATCTTTGCACATATCTGATATTTTTTTAATAATCTCCAAATTAATATGGGTGATGGAACCAGTAATCATTTAGGATATCTTTTTGGGTTACATGATAAAATGAAATAAATTCATGTGACGTCATAGTCACATGATAAATGCAATCGCGTATCTCCAGCCAATCAGTTCCGGCTCTTCATTGTTGCCAACTTTTGCTTTTTACAGAAACTTTCTTTTAAAGAGACCATATTTTTCAAAAATGAGGTATAATAATACAGGTGAGCAAAGTGAACTCTAATTAAAAACACACGCACAATATAAGAATTTTTAAAAATTTTAAAAACCTTAATATTTATGGTATCTAACAACCCTAAAATTGTGAATTTTGCCAAAAATTGACAATTTTTAAAAATTTTATTTTATAGACCATCTTATTAGCTTTATAAAAATACCGTTTATTATTTTCCGTTCACTACAACAAAAATTACGAGTGTTTTAGTAAAAGCAGATGCCATTACTTTAAGCAAGATGTCATACTTTAAAACGCGTTTTACTCCAAAAAGGTTTTTTTTTTTTGTTTTTTTTTAAATCCTGAAACGGGGCCAGCGATTGCTAAAAAGGTTTTGAAAATAATTAACTGAAATTTTTCGCGCGTGTTCTGTATAATAGTAGAAGTGTTTTAACGTTCAGATTTAGCAATCAATGTTTTATTACAAAATTTACAGTCCCTTATGTGAATTTAATCACTGTTTTTTTAAAGCAATTTCACATAATAACTACGATAAAGTGCTTTAGTTTGTGTAAAAATTAAAATATTTCTTATGCTGAAGGTCATTTCAAAAATGAATAACATAGCAACACATCAGAATTGAAAAATTGAAAAGTTGTTCATAAATTTTGGTACAAATTGGGCCCCGTTTATGTTATTTTTTGTCAATTATTACCCATTTTTTACCATTTAGAAATAAATTCCTTTTCATCTTCTTAATTTTAGCATATTTTTCTTAAAATGTACTAAGCAAATCTAAAAACCACAAAAAAATCTCCATATCTCCATTTTTTTAAGAAAAAAACTGTTACAAGTAGTCGGATACCTTAAGCAAATTTACCAATCAAATTCGAAATATTATCTAAACTTTGCAAGTGGAGCAACAAATTCAAGTCTAATGTGAGTTTTGAATTCAATGGACAACACGTGATTTTTATCATGCGACCGTCGTGAGCTTAGCCCATTACTATTTCAGTTTCTAGGTTCAAGATCAAAACACAAGAAAATTTTAAAGACATGTTTGTTATCTGATACCAAATCTCAATAACCTCTGATGCTAGGTTATTTAGTTTCTAGATGTGGAAATTAACTGACGAAGATGATTCTTCATATGAAAACTGATAATTTAAGCCTATTAGATTTTTGAGGCACTGTTAAATTTCATATCAAAGTGGATTATTTTTAACATTTCTAATTTTCTAAATGTCTTGTTCACAATTCTTCAGTAGCCAGCTCAGCAATTCCGAACAGAATGCAAAATCTTCAAAAAATAAATGGCAAAGCTCCCAGTTATGTGTTAGTTAAAAATAGAAAGTATATGTAATAACTTCGAAATGTTATCAAGAATTTAATTAAGATGTTTTCCTTTTCATGTATTTTTTTTGTTTTTTTTGTATATGCAATGATTCACGAAGTTGCATGTTTCATCGTTTCATTATTAAAGTATCCGAACATGTTGAAAATGACCAAAATCAGCAAGACAGATATTTTTATTTTTCATATTATTGAATATAGCTATTGAATCTTTTAGCTTTACAAAACAGACATTAGTTTGTTTCTACGCTACCTAGAGGCCAAGTTACAATCAATTTTATAAAGGTAGAAAACCGGAAGAGGGTCTTTGATCTATCACAAGTGGGAATTTAAATGGCTCAAAATCTTTCATGGCGAGTCTGATAACTCAAAATGTTACAAATATATTTCTATAAAGCTTTTTAAACATATTTATGTTATTTTCTAGAGAATGTACAAAAATATTTCTTATTGTATGATTAATTTTTGAGCTATTGCTTGTTATTTAAATAATGGTCTCATAAAGAAAATGTCACACTTCTTATAATTTTTACTCAATGAGCTCTAAAATTTTCAAATTTTAATAAAACATTAAAATTTTAGTACATTTTCTAGATAAATGCATCTAATTTTTCTTACTAATACTTTTAGTAATACAAGTTTATTACTTTTTTCTCTAATTGCTTTGAAGTTTTTCTAAAATATTGCTAAAATTTCACTTATAATTGTGATTTTTGTAAAATTCAGTCAATTTATTTTAAACATTGTTAGTTAAATATTAGTATTTAGCAGTACAGAATCCTAAAAAGCCTTTATAATGTTTAAATATGCTATTTTATTAAAAAGTCCTCCGAACGTATTCGGATACCTAACCAAATATCAAATAATTCGATTATTAAGTGAGAGGTTACAAATATATTACATAAAAGCTCCATCTTGCTGCATAAAGGAGAAGAAATATAGTTCATGCAAATTTATTTCAGTTTATATAACCCCAAGGTTGTGTGATTTCCGTTGAGCCTACTGAAATATTTTACATATTGTTTCAGAAACTTCAAACTGTTTGCTTCTCTGCCGAAACGATATTGTAGCTGGAAAAATCCTTTGCGGGACAAAGGAGATATTCCTTCAAAAGTAAATAAATGATTGGCCTTGGAGAGAAAATCGGTCGCCAATTAAAGCCAATTCACAAGATTTGGCAGCAAAATGCACTCAGAAAAATCCTAAGAGGTCTGGGATGATTATTTCGTAAAAAAATTTTAGAAGTCACTTTTCGAATTTCTTTTGACATATAAGGTCTGTACAGTGAGTCAAAGCTTGAGACTGGCTGTGCATTTTCATTGACTAATGTGGTATTAGGACTACCGATATTTACTGCTGTGGGAGCTTTGAATATATTCTGTGGTGGATCTTACGTGAGTAACTGATTTCTATTAATTAAATCTGTTGTAATTCCTGAATTGTTCCATGAAAAGTTATGATTTAATCTGAAAGAATATCTCTGTTAATTATATGGACCTTCCTAACATTTGAAAGCAGACCCGCCTAGCAGCAATATATATTACTTGAAATAGTTCCAGTTAGCTGAAATTTCAAATATTCTGTAAATGAATATTTCAGATTTAAGCACTATTTTTAAAGTCTATGGCTAATGTTCAAGAACAAAAAATAAGTTTGGCACATATGTTTGCAGATCAGAAACTTCTCCAACATTAATTTTGTATTCTGATTTCATTACCCTTCCGATATCAGTAGTATTTTATAAGACTTCTAATCTGTTTGAATTTAGCCGTGTTTGAATTTCCCCACTCTACTTTTTTTCCGAATATAAATAAATGGGGACGTTTCAACTTCAGATAGAATTATCAGAAATTAAAATATCCCCGCTAGCGTCCTTACTTTTACAACAACTTTTTAAAAAAATATCCAAACCGTCTTACCCACTAGGCAATGTATTTGAAAATTACACGAATTTATTTTTCAGTTTTGGTTTTAAATACGAGTTTCAAACTTTATGTAAATTTGTGACGGATCTATACGCGTTTCTACTAAGTACTTCGTTTTTCTTTAAATCAAAATATTTATTTCAACCAACCTTCATCGAGAAACCAAACGTGATTTATATAAATGAGGAATATTATATAAATTCGGTTTTCGCGAGTTGAAGGGAGGGAAGTAAGAGGTCAAGTTAAGTGAAGTAAAGTGAAGAAAGTGAGCTGTCGACACGTAGTTGTTGTCAAGTTAAGCGAGTTGATACGTTTGATTTGTGCAAGGAGAAGTGGTTAGTGAAGGTAGAAAAGCAGTGAAATGAAATATTACGGAGCGTGGAGCCATCATCATTTAATCCAGCTAAAGATAGTGCCTGAAGTTCTCCGTGAAAGAACCTAAGCATTAAGGAATCAGGTATTGTAAAATTGATTAAGTAAAAGCTGATTATTAGTGTGTGGCGTAGTTGTAAATGAGCGTATTTAAGCTATCTTAGATTCAGTTGAAGTTCTGTAATAATATCCTCGCATTTGTATATCTGACCTCTGCACTCTACCATTGTTATATACCTTAATTAGACTTGTGTTGTGTTTGTTCATAATCCATAATAAGAATTAATAAATCAAATTGGATTTACATAATGTCTACAGATTATTTAGTTCCTCCTATACATCTAGCCGGGTTTTCAGATAGACAGGAAGGTTCGAATATAAAGGGTAACTACAGGTTACCAGAAATTTTTGAAAGAAAAAAATCTCACTTTCGGCTTATATTCGAATATATATACAACCGTATTTCCTCGAATCTAAGTCGCACTTTTTTTCAGTGTTAATTATACTGAAAATCGGGTGCGGCTTAGAATCGAAGGCAAAACATTGGTTGGATGAGAGAAATTGAGTTTCCACCTTTTTCAAAAGGAAAAATGTAATCGTCCATTCTGTCCACTTGCATCGATGACTTATATCCCATTCCTCAATTTATTTCCATGATTTAGTCTATCCTAACCATCGTTGTTTGCTCGTATTTAAGACAGTTTTTTGTATATATATATATATATACGTTTTTTTTAATCTCCTAAACAGCAAAGATATTGGTAATACTATCGAGACGAGTTCTCTTTGTCGCAAGTATCAAAAAGGAGTAGATTTTATATGCAGAAAAAAAAACAGAGCAGCGGCTACTGAAAATTTGAAGCGGATGAAAGGAATATACGTCGATGGTGTAAACAAAATGATATAATTTGTTCTTGTATAAATGTGTTCAGCAATCTTTAATAATTTTTTTAAATTCTTCAACAAAATATTTTTAAAAAAATACATGGTGCCTAACAAATGCATTAGATGGCACGGAAGACGACAACGTATGAGGAAATGGCTACGCCGGCACCAATTTCAAAGTCACCTGTGACAATGGGAGTAACGAATCATTTACAAAACATGATATTAATGTTAGAGTAATTTTAGGTTCATGTATGTATTTGAAAATTTTACTATACTATGGTAAAATACATTTATTAACTTATTATTTCCTATTAATTTTTTTTAAATTTCTTAAGTATTGGATATCAATGAAAATTTTACACATTTTTTAAAATAAATTTTTTCAAAAACGTGAAGAGAGTCGGGGATGCAGCTTAGAATAGATGGCAACATTTTTTCACAAAAACATTTTGAGAATTAAGGGTGCAGCTTAGGATCGATGGTGGCTTACAATCGAGAATAAAAGGTACATATATGTAAGGATAATTAAATTAGATCTAAATTTAAATCCTTGGACAATTTTTAAATTTTATATTCCGTTACATCTTCAAGTATTAAATTGATTACTCACTTCTTATAGAAGAACACATGACCCTAAACAGAACTTTTATCTCCGATCATTAATTTTTATTACTTCGTATGTCATGCTTAACTTTCAAATATACCTCTTCAATAAGAAGTGTACTTGAGAACATCTGCCTATAAGTGATCCCAGACTCTAAGACTTGGTGTCCGTTTCTCTCTTAGCAATCAGAAGCCGAAATGTTTCCTTGAATTAAAAACCGTTTTTACAAAATGCCTTGGTGTTGACTCGGAAAACACGACATATATATGATTCGTTAATTAAAAGAAAAATTTATCCATTTCTTTTTTAACCACCAACAGATATTCATTTGAAAGGATTATGCAAACAAACCAAGAGCAGAAGTGAATTAAGTTTTCTATTTGCATATATGATGGTGGTTGTCGGTAGAATCAGAGGGATAATTTGATGCTGGAATAGAAGGAACTGATTTGTGAATTGCAACACTTCCGATTACCAATTATTGCAGCATGCCTGAATTTCACTTCGGATGAGAATAAACTGTATATGAAGTTTTTCTTCCTATTGAAAAATGGAATCAATTTTAATGAAATTCATTTTCTTCCTAACTGTCTTTTTTTTCGATTGCCATATAACCTAAAGTTAGCTCTTATTGTGCCTCTTAAGCTAACAAGGTTCTTAAATTGATTAAGTTAAACATAGTAATTTAGTTTGAGTTTCCTAATTATAAACTAATTAATTTATATTATAGTAAAAAAGTAAACTTCATAAATGTATCGATTGTTTATAGCAGGGGTTTTTAAACTTTTAGGAGTGGCGCCGCCATTTTTTGTTCAAAAATTTTGTGCCACCCCATAAGCATTGGTTAAAGTTTACACACGCTTTTGTACTTCAATATAAGTTTTATTTATAGAATATTATTGTTTTACAGTCATAAACATCCACAGTAAGTTTTTACTCTTTGAATATAAAGATATAGAACTTTTAAATGAGTAGCAAAATGAGAAAACATTATGTAATGTAATTACACAAGGTAAATTATACATTAACTATAATATGTTTATTAATTATAATTATTTTGAGTTCACTTCTGAGATCATCACCTATAATGAACAGTATATGGAAGATTTAAGTATCAATGGAACATATGTACTTTTCATTAATTTTTAATTGTTCATATTATTAAAGCTTGGAATAATAATTGACTCCTCCGGACGAAGAACTTCCTCAATATTCTTTACATTTGATCGATATTTTGATTTAAGGTTGTTAAAGACAAAAATACTCTCGGGGGAGTCTGTAACCCCTAGAGAGCGTGCCTCCAGTTGGCGGATCGGAGAACGCCTCCATTGACATTTCCTTTGGGTGGTAGAGGGGAAATAAAATACCCTCCGTGGACCAACAGGCAGAAGTCCAGCCTCTTCGAGGCAATGGCATCCCTTTTCCATGATGGGTCTGAATTTTGATTTTGCACATGGGGCTACCGCGTACGAGGCAGCCGAAGCGTCACGCTCTGATTATGTCCGGTGTGACGTTTGAGACAAATATAGGCAGTGTGATTTGATGAATAAAAAATTACGTTTAATTAAGTCACAGCTATTATTTACAGATTTACATTAATTTACAGCTTAGTACAATTAGATTATTTTTTAAAGTCCCAATTTCTATTGTTTTGTGAGGGAGGAGTCTCTTGTGGTGACCGTTCACCGCAAAGTTTTCGCTGGAACTCCCTTTGCTCTCTCGGCCCTCTCTAGGGTTCGGGGTTGACCACCCTCGGCGTCTTTTCTTCTCGTTACATCCTGTCGTGGGTGGAGTGGGTTTCTTCTGGTGTCAAAGGTTGCCGGGGTGATCCCAGACATGTCCGCACAATATAAAGGGGGTCACTTCACAAAAGTCGATCCAAAAATCGATTTTTCAATTTTGATTGAAAAATAAAATACCACTCTTTCTCTTTCTACTGCAATTTAAATTTTTGTTCTAGTTGAACTAGAAGTATTTTTAATATTTTTTTAAAAATTTGTTTACATCCGTCAAACCCAAAACCAGCTGATTGCCACGCCCCTTTCATTTCAAAACAAAAGACACTTGCTACTTTTCAGCCTCATCAAATATTTTAAATTGATTAAAAGGATTTATTTTGATCCGTAACTTGTTCAGGAAAGAAGTGAAGTGAATAATTGTAGCTGTTTGTTTACTTTCTGGAAACTCGCGTGTTGTTTTTTACCTCTTCAAATATTTTACGAATTTCTGCTATTGGAAACATTGTTTCTATCAAAACCTTTTTTAACATGTTTATGTTTAATAATAAAACGTTTAAAAACGATACAAAGGTACAAAAACCCAAACTTTCCAGAAATTAAATGCGTCATAAGTCAGAATAATGAATTCAAATTATACATGAATAATTCAACTTTAAAAGCTAAGTTAGGTAAGTCAAATAAAGAGTATGTTTCCTTTTAGATTCATTTGAAAGTTTTTTTTTGAAATAATGAACATTCTACTGTTTTCTTGTGCTTTGAAACCACATTTATTATAAATAAAATGTAAAAAACAAGGTATTCAACTAAATTTTGGTTGTCAAATCCAAAGTTTGGTTCTAAAGTTGTTGACATGTTGTGACTTTTGTGATGTTATTCAAACATTTCTTAATACCAGGTTTACTAAAACAGTAGTTAATCAAAAAAGATACAAAATTATATGAAGTAAACACTGGGCTTTCAGATGCTATTATTTTTATTGGAAAAGAGAAGCAACTGCGAAAATATTTTGTTGAGTTATGAATTGTCACGTCCACCAAAGTGGTTTTACGAGTTCATGCATGGCATTAAATAACACGACACAGAAAGTAGCCAGTCTATAGTATTATATATATAACTGCTGTCGAAATGATATCATTTAATAATGCAAGTCCTATTGTACCGGTGTTTGTCTATGGCATTTGGCAAAAAAGGGGTCATGTTTCTCTGAATGGTATTACAGCAGTTAGTGTGAACACTGGGAAAGTTGTTGATGCCGAAAAACTATAGAGGAAATACTCAAGTAATTTTAACGACAATGTACATAACATTGAGTGTTTGGTAGATTACTTCGGAAGTAGTAGGGGGATGAAAGTTGAAGGTGCACTTTGTATTTTCCATTGCTCAGAGGCACGACACAATTTACGATACACAAATTACGATTTACTAATTGCGACAAAATATTTGGGTGATGAGGACTTTAAAGCATACAAAGCAGTTTTAGAATCTTAACCTTAGAAAGATGTCAACATTAAAACATTAGAATGTGTTGGTCATGTTGAGAAAAGGATGGAGACATGACAGGGCATTAAAATCAAAATTTAAAGGCAAAAATCTTGTGGACAAAAAATCTCTAGGAGGTCGTTATAGATTAACAGATGCAGTAATAGACAAATTGTAAAGATACTATGTTTCGTGTGGCTATTTGAAGCAACTCAGAAAACTTGTCAGTCATGATGCAAACTATTTGGGCTATATTTTTTTCATAAACTCTCCACAGATTTGAAAATACGACACGGCTTATGCCCCATGGGAGGTGATTCGTGGTGTGAATATAATAGGTTCATACTGAAAGGTGACACATATAAGCTTAACACAACTCACCTATTGCAATTAGCAATTGCATTAAAAAAGTATTTAGAGATTTCTCTAGTCTTGAACTTTTATTTACGTGCTTTCACGGTAAAACTTAAAATTTCAATGAAACCTTAAATTGTATTTGATTTATAGTTCCAAAAACTGTATTTATACAATTAGGAACTTTAAAAACTATAGTATTTGAAGCTACATTTTTATATAATCAAGGTTTCATTACCAAATTAAAAGTTTTAGATGTATTAAACATTCAAACCCTGGATTTTACAAATGTCGAGCGTTGGAAGAAGTAGATCATGCGCATATTAAGAAAGCAAAATAGGCAGTTTTACAATGAACCAAAGAAGCTAGAATTAAAAACAAACAATTAAAATGTAGACAAGAAGATGATTTTGCATATGATACCAGAAATCCAAGTTGTGGTTCTGGTACGTATTAGTTAATAGTAAATTTTTACTTTAAATCACTATTTCTCAAAAGTGTAAATTTCAACACAAAAGGAACATTTTTGAAAATTCTACTTAATTTATAGCTTTGAAACTTTGCACATATGTTAACACTATGCAAATAAATATTTTAATGAGAGATTTTGTCAAAAAAATTATTCAAAAAAATTTTATGGATTAAAATGTACAAGAATTTTCATCGTTTTAATAATTTTGACGTGTTACTCCACATATGAATTTTTTTAAAAAAACTAATCAAAATTTTGAAAAATGCTCTCATTAAAATAATAAAAACAATACAATAAATCTACACAAAAAAATTCATGACTGTACAACATGTCAATTTTTCAAAAATGTTCCTTAAATTTGGTCATTTTTAACATTACGGAGATAGGGAAAAGGCTGCGTGAAGTGACCCCCTTAACGAGTGCAGGTGTCTTGCACATGTGGTGATCAATTCTTCTAAAGATGCCGATCCAGCGGTGTGGCGGGAACTCACAAATGTCCCAGAACTTACAGATGTTACACCGGGAGCATGATGAGGAATATGCTACGAGGGCACTCGGCATTTTACAGTTTAATATAAATAGTACACTGCTCATATTTTTGACTGTCCACCTATTCTTGGTACACTACAAGAAATAGGGGTCCTTTTCTCGTCAACAAACCTCTATGTGGACAATATTGCACAGTTTGCCAGAACTGTCATCTTGGCCCATGGTACTGTCTGATTTAGTCCCGTCATGGATACGACATCATCAAAGAGAAAAATTTCGTCCCACATAAATAAGTCGCAGAAAAGGTAAAAGATACTGTATTGGTCCAGCTATTCTTGCTGCTCTACAAGAAATAGGGGGTCCTTTTCTCATCAACAAACCCCAACGTGGACAATATTGCCAGAATTGTCATCTTGCCCAATGTACTGTCTGATTTAGTCCCGTCATGGATACGACATCATCATCATCAAAGACAAAAAATGTCTGTATTGCAAATTGATATTGTTGGAAATTCTGTTATTATTGTTATTAATGGCGAACAAGTTATTTAATGCAAAAAAATATACCAAAAGTCCTAAAATTTTTGGTGACCCCAGCAGCAAGTCATGAGACCCTTTTTAAAAAACGCTGGTCTATTACATTCCTTAAATTGTGGCTATTTTGCTGTAACTATAATTTCTTAGAAAGCACAAGAAATGAGATTTCTAATAACAATAACCCGAAACGTTCAATACCAAAGTTTCAAAAACAGAAATTAACAATGCCACCCACTATCACAAATGTCTTGAACGTAAATAATTCCAGAAAACCCGAAGGCCACTATCAAATACAGTTCTCAAGGTGACAGCAACAATGTGCGGGGGAGGTAAGAGAGAGGAGTTCGCTAACACATTCAGTTTTCTCTCTCCTCTCTGTCTGTTCTGAAAAGAATATATTCAAAAATCTCTTGGATTCGTTTCATAGGGGAATTTCATCATATCAAAATCCAATTTTCCCCACACCCTGCTCGAAGAATGATGCGTCTTAAGATGGATTGGAAATTGAAAACTTCCAGTATGAAGTAGAAAGAAGGTATTTCGAAACTTGGGCTTGTCAATTTTGACAGTATTACAGGACTATCAAATCTCCGCGACTGGGGTAGAAATGGAGTATGTTTAGATTCCTCGCGCATTAAGAATGGTGATATTAAACATACGCGATTTTATATAGGGACATTTATTTCTATTCGTTCCTCCACTCGTTTGCGGATGGTATGTTTGAGCAGAATATGTTCTACACATATACAGAGAGGAAAATAGTTATAAAATATTGTGGGAAAATATTTGCTGTGGATAAAAATGACTTGTAAATTTTTTTCTGTGTATTTTATAAATAAAAAATTTAGTTAAAATATTATGTGCTTTGTATTAATATTTGTAGCATTTATTGTACCGGAAATCTGCAGAACTATTTTGATATACATTTTTGAGTTTCCTTTATAGTATCTGACTATCCTAAAATTGTGACTTTTGCCAAAATTTGAAAACATTTTATGACTTTATTTTATAGGCCATTTTATTATCTTTATAAAAATACCAAGTTTATCATTTTCTGTTCACTTGAACAAAAACTACAAGTGCCATTACTTTAAGCAAGATGTCATACTTTAAAACGCGTTTTATTCGAAATGTGGTTTCTGAAAATGCTCAAACGGGGCCAGCGATTGCTAAAAAGGTTTTGAAAATAATAAATGAAATTTTTTTGTGTATGTTCTGTATAACAGTAGAAGTGTTTTAACATTCAGAATTAACAATCACTGTTTTATTACAAAATCCACAGTCCCTTATGTTAATATAATCACTGTTTTTTTAAGCAATTTCATATAATAACTAAGATAAAGTGCTCTATTTTTTGTAAAAATTAAAATATCTCTTATCCTGAAGGTCATTTCAATAATAAATAATGAATAGCAACACATCAGAATTGAAAATTTTTAAATTTGTTCATAAACTCTTGGTACAAAATGGGCCCCGTTTATGTTATTTTTTGTAAATTTTTACACATTTTTTTCCATTTTAGTCAGAATAATTTCTTTCTCTTTTCTTAATTTAAGCATATTTGTCTTAAAATATAATAAAAAAATCTAAAAACCAGAAAAAAATTCCCTTGTCTCCCTTTTTTTTAAGAAAAAAAGTTGTCGTAAGTAGTCGGATACCTTAATATCATTTCCTACTTCCAAAATTTTAAGGCAGTATTCTCTTAATTCTGAATTGTCACATGATAATGATAACCACTTGTTTTTAGCCAATCAGTTCAAAATATCATATGACGTCATAGTCACACGATAAAAGCAATCACGTGTTTCCAGCAAAATCAGTTCATGCGATTCGTTGTTGCCAACTTTTGTTCCTCTTTTTGCGGAAACTTTCTCTTAAAAAGTACTAATTTGTCATCAAAGATAACGCACACAGGTACGCAAGATACATTCTATTTAAAAGTATGACTACAAAATAAGATTTTTCTCTAAATTTTAAAAACTTTTTGTTGAAACTTTTTTTTATATTTTTTGAACATCTTTACTCAATTATGAAATTTGAAATTTTATCCAAGTTTTACAAATAGAAAAACCAGAACAATTAGTTTAATGTCTGTTATGAATTCAATGAGAAACGCGTGTTTGTCTTTATCATGTGATAGCTATGAATTGAGCCATTTGACTGATTCATCACGAATTTAGAATCTATACAAGATATATCGTTGACGGACCTCGTAATTTTCAATCACGATCAAATGACGATGACAGCTGAGTTGCCATTCAACGTCCAAACTTTCACCCCACGCACACGTGGTGACTTTGAGCCAAGATAGATTTAACATGTATCAATCTCTATGCACGAAGGGTGTTTAATGGTACCAGGACTTGAACTCATAACTCCACAGAAATGATGGTGCTCACGAGTTTGCGATCATGGTCACTTTGTTACTGCCATTGTAAGGACTTCAAGCATCGATATACATTGCTCAGAACACGTAAAATATAATGTAAATCTTGCATAAAAAAAGGTGTAAACGATTTTATTTTGCAGAAAACGGAAGAAGAGATCACAAATGCTAATTTGTCTCATTTTCAAACTTTGCAATATGCGAATTTTGAGTTTGGTGTCAAAAATGACGCTTTAGCGGCAGCGAATGAAATTTAGCTTTCAACTTTATGAAAGACAAAACAGAAAAAAATTATCGGCATTCAGCAAGTGCGTTGTTTCGATCAGTGCGATGTTTTAATGATGTCATTTAACTGAATCAGAAGTTTGGAGAGTTGTTAGTCGGTTAGAGGGGGCGACAAGTACGAGCCAAAGTAGCAGAAGCCACTGGAGTTCCACAAAGCGTGGTTTCCAAGATATGGAAACGTTTTTTTTTTGGAGACTGTAAATTCAAGCCAAAGACAAGGCAAGGTCACAGATGTACAACAACGTTCGATGAAGATCGATATTTAACTCTAACAGCTCGGAGACACCGAAATACGAATGCCACTCCTCTTCAACACACCTTTCGGCTACTAGAACCACAGTTTCGACACGAACTGTTCGGAACCGCCTCCAAGTAGTAGATCCCTATGCTCGCCAACCAATGCTATGCGTTACACTAACAGCAAGGTAACGTCGCGGCCTCATGGATTCGGCAACAGTGCATATGAAATGGAGGAGAAATAAATGGCACAATATTCTTTTCGCTGATGAGTCCCAATTTTCTGTTCATCCTAATAATAGGCGTATATTCATCTGGAGGGAACGTGTTACGAGGAACAATCCTGCGTTTGTGATTTGAAGTGTCAGATTTGGCGGTGAGGGAATGATGGTCTATGCTGGCATTTTCGAATTGGAGCTCTGACCAATCGCCGATACAGGGATCAGATCCCCAGACTTAGTGTAACCCCTTACGCTGCAGCCGTTGGAGATGACGTCATGTTAATGGACGATAACTGCAAGGCACATCGTGCTTCGGGCTTTTCGAGGAAGGAATCACATGAATGGAATGGATAGCATGTTCTCCGGAAATGAACCCAATGCAGCATGTTTGGGACATTCAAGGCAGATAAGTTGCTGTCCACCTACCCTTTCCCCCCTTACTCCCCAAGACCTGGAAAGGGCTGCTCTGGAGGAGTGAAACAGAATACGCAGCTCCTCATTATGAGACTCACTGGCTCCATACCTCAAAGGTGTCCAAGGTTGTTAACCGTCCGAGGAAACCTTACTAAAAACGATTTTCTTTCAAGGAAGCTACGACTTCACTCGTTTCTTTTCATAGGCACAAATTATGCTGTTTTCCTTTTGCACCCATATGCTCAATAAAATACATTTTTCTCTGCCAAATATGGGTCAGTTTTTTCTCATATAGCCTACAATGACTGTCGATCATGTATCAATCATCTAAATAATTCCCCAGCAACACGATTCACCATCAACCTCAGTATTTTTTAAGTGTTGTGAGCAGCGTATAATTCCTTATTTAAATTAATTATTGTCTCTTAAACACTAACATTCATTTCCCTTCTGCAATATTTTTTAAACGCAAAATATGATAAATAAAACCCTTAACATGCAATATCTACAAGTAAACCATTATCATATAATTCATTGTATGAATGCTTCACATTAAAAAAAATTCATGCAGAATTCAGAGATGGTAAATTATATTATGTATTACACAACTGAAAAAAATCCAAGATAATTTTTGAACGAAAACAGAAAACAGTAATTATACACATGCATTACAAAAATATTAAAAGCAAAACCATTACGCATACATCCCAAAAACGGGGGAGCATAAGAAAAATTCGCATAATCATCTGCGACAATGACAAGCGTAATAATTTGGTTTGATATTGCAATTTCGAAGGCATTTTACATAATAAACCTATTAAAGGAGGAGTGTTAAATTGCCGTTGGTAACAAATAAATGTTCACTAGAGACAGCAATAAAACCAGCCACGCATTCACGGAGAAACAATTTAATAGGATAAAATAAAGATACATGCAATACGGCCTATTAGATCATCCAGAATCCTAATTACATTATCTGTTCTCCAGAGTGTTTATTTTATAATGAGAGAAACGGTAAATTATGATAACGATGCGACAATAACTATTTACAAACTTATCTAATTAAATGAATAGGTTCTTTCTGAAGTATGGAATACATCCAGTGCATAACTACTAAATAAATCTTAATAGTTTGGCGAGAAAATTAAAATTCTAGTATTAATGTTTGTTGTCTTTTCGTCCCCAAAATACTAATTAACATTAAGTGGTTGCTGGGTTTTTTAAGTCACAGGCAATTTATTTAATGGTTTAACTCGATATACTTTTTTTTCCAGATTATCCCCCCCCCCTTTAACCTAACTTAAGTATTTTCAGTTCAGATATAGCTGGTGTGAATCGAGCACAAATTTTGATTTATCATGTTTTGGATCGTAAAAATTTTAACTGGTTTGGAATTAGATGCATTGGACGCTTAAAAGGCAATTTGTATTTTTTCACATTATTATTAATTTAACTATTTACTAGTGCTTTATTATTTATAAACCAATTACGAGTCATTACATTTGAAATTTCTTATATTGTTAAGAGGTTATTTTAGGCTCAATATCACACACAATATAGAATCAAAATGAATTAGGTATAATGGCTCTTGAACAAAAGGAATTTAAAAACGATTACGGATATCTAAGAGTTGTTGTCTGAATTGTTTGATATATTTATTTTATATATCCCGTTTCATTTTTAGAATAATTTTTTTACTCGTACTCGAAAATCGATTAACTCGAAAATCACACAAAAATGAAGGGGATATTATGGAGAAAATTTTTCTTTTTTTGAAATATTACACATCTAGACTTAAAATTTGGAAAACATGTTTCTGTTTTAAAAAGATCTGCTAATAATAAGTTTTATATCAAAAAGGGAGGGGGTAGGGTTTACTGGTATGTTATAGATAAAAAAAAAACCACTTCTTTTTGAACAATTTGGCTACAAGATTTGAAATTTGGCAATTATGTTTCTTTTGTTGAGTGGAGATCAGCAAAGAACTGATTTTGCGAAAATTGACACAAAACGGGGGGGGGGGGTATGGTAAAAATTCCCATTTCCGAGCTATTGCACCCACATAATTGAAATTTGGAAAACATGTTTCTTTTCTTGAGTAGACATTCGTTAAAGCAAGTTTTGTGTAAACGGGGGGTTGTAGAGGTTACAGGAGAGTTACAGATAAAAATGAATTTCCGTTTTTGAACTTGTGACGTACCCGTTTTTCTTTCCTTAACTGCTGGGAAAAAGTGACTTAAATGGGTGGTCAAAAATTCTGACCACTGTTCCCACGACTAATCCCTTAGAGTCCGAGGCCTGATTGGATTTCCGTTTCCTACGCATCTCGGACGACAGCGTGTCTGGAGAGAAGAGCCCCACATCATGCGCCGGAAAAGATTCCACGCTTTGAGGAGCCAACGGACAAGGGATGAAAGGAGAGCCGAAAAGAGGATGAAGAGAAACCTAGGCTTTAAAAAGCATGGCGCGAGAATTTGCGGGGAGAACCGTTAGAGGCCTCACAGACTAGCGAAGAACTGGAGAGCGAACTGAGCTTGCACCCACGATTGAAGTCGGAAAGCGAATGCCAAAAGGACTGTGTCCCCTATTGCTGATTAAACTTCACGAATTTCTCATGATAATGAGTATGCTTTAGACGAGCTGGACTTTACAGTGAAAGAAACTTTTAAACTGTGCACCCAATTGCGGAACAATTCTAAAAGTATTCAAGTATATCTTATTTTTATAAATGTGTTTTGATATGCTGATTGAAGTCTTTACAAACTATTAAACCAACTAACTTGGTAGAACTTAGATATAAACAATGTAATCATACACTATGATGAAAAAACCAGGGAAGCTAACGGTTAACAGCCAGTTAAATTTATAAAATACGTTTCCTTGGATGAAATTATACCCTTGCTAATATGATTTTTTTTAAAGAGATACCTTTTAAGAGTTTAAAAAAAACCCACATAATTCAGCCAAGAATCACATGTTTCAATCACCAATTAAGCAAATGTTTCCTTTTTCAGAGGCTGTACATAGTTATAATTATAATAAACAAAACAAAGAAATTGTCACTAAACCTTATTTTCGCAGTTATTTACGTATTATCTATAATTTATCTTACAAAGTGGAAGAGAGAAATAAAAAGAAAGGCATTAAGGCATTATTTTTTGTGTATCTATCTTGTTATAAATAATCGATGATGTTTCAATATCTTTTTAAATGACTTTAATCGATTTATCGATGTAGAATAATAATAATAATAAAAAGAAACAGCAAGAAGGGAGAAAATACGTAGACGTTCTACTTCAGTGATGACGTATTGAAGCAATAATGAGATATTTGCGTGCACAGTTATACGGACATTAATCCTATCCAAGACGTTTTCAGGTGAAGAACAAAAGTAAAATACACACGCGTGTAATATAAGCTCATAAAACGCCTCCTTGATTAAAAGTTAGCATTTAATTAAGTTTAAAAAATGAATGCAATTCTGCAATTTTATTAACAAATTTTTTTATTCTTCCAATGTTGCAAGAAATAAGTACAAGACAAATTGTATAAATTATATCAAGAATCTTGCTAGTGTTCGATTGTTCACAGAATTCTAAGTAATCTTATATGAAATAAGTCTGAACAGTTGAAATAGTTAAAACGTTTTGTGGTGTTTGAAGTGAAATAATTTTTTTTTATTTTGGTTCTTTTATAAAATATTTTTCTACAATTCTTTTTTTCCGTTTTGTTTCATTATCTTGCTACTATTAGAAAAATTGTGTGACAGTACTCTAAATTTCAGTAAACCTCCAATCTTCGAATTATTTTTGCAATTAATTAATCTTGAAGGAAAACAAAATTATAAAAAAATTATTATTACTTCTATAGTCTAACATCACAAGGTTTAAAAATTATTATATACTAAAAATTAAAACATAAGGATTCATTTTTTTCGCAATTATTATTAAATGAATTGCCTTTAATAAAACAAAATCCTAAAGATAATTTTAAATAGAATAGTTTTTATCATAATTGTAAAACCAAGGTATCAAAGTTAACAAAGAATGACACTTTCAAAACATTCTTTTCATTCCCTTTATAATATTGTTACGTAAATCGGGGCTCGAAGATTTTATGCAAATCATTCGCAAAGAGCAAGACGATTCTTTAAGAGCGATGGAAATTTACTGTCGAAAAAACAATCCTTCAAATACAAAATAAACAGAAAAATTCATACAATAAATCTCAGAAGGTCTTCACGTCTTCAGCAGCGCTCAGATACAACTATCAGTGTATAAAATACAAATACGTTTAAAGATTATTCTCGATCACTCACTCATCCTATTCAACAGCCGAAGTAATTAGTAATCGTTGGTAAACTCTTCTCGGTCAAATCAACACCAATTTATCACTAATTAAAACAATACTAACTCTGCAACGGTCAAAATAAGACTGACCCAGTTTCGGCGAAAGGCCTCACGGATCTTTCGAGAAAAATCCGCCTGCGTCATTGTAGGTTTCTCCACTAATTTTCAGAAGAATTCATAGGGTCGTGAACTCTCCAAAAATGGTCACTAACATGGTCGCCAAAAATGATGTCAACTTGACTCTATCGCCAAAATTTCGCCAAGATTCCATGTGTAAGGAAAGGCGTTATTTGCGAATATTACACACACACAATTTTAACATAAAATTAACACAACATGGGGTAATATAAACGTATTACACATCCAGAAATAAATTATTTACACTATTGTAAAAATTCATTATACAAAATTCGTAACGATATTTTGCCGATATATAGAAGACTTTCAAATTGAGCCCAAACTAGGATTTTGAAAATACACAGTCTAGAATTTGGATTTATTCATATTTTAATTGATCAGACTAGAGAAATTTTGACAAAACATTATTTCGAGAGTTTATTTTTTTTTTATTTTTATTTTTTCGACTGATTGTAACTCTGCAAATAATGTGAACTTATAAAAAATCCTAATTTAATCCTGGTATAGAAAGAAGTCCTTGCCTTTGGGAGGAATATCATTATTACAGAGCATTTTCCATGTAAAAGAATATTTTGTATATATCTCATTTTTCCTTTCTTTATTAGCAAAAAAAAAAAACATCACTTTTTTTTATTAGCAGTCTTTAAACGATTTATTTTGTACATTCTAATTCAAGCCGTGCCGGTTTACCCATTGGGCACTTGAGGTTCGCACCAAGGGGCCCGGATAAGCTGGACCAGGTTTCCTGATAATAAATTTCGATCTGCCAGTGAGAAGAGACCCGTAGATCTTCTGCGCCCAGGGTCCTAAAAGAGCTTAAATCGGCACTGAATTCAAGTGACACTAAATATCAAAAAAAGTATTCATTTATATACTTTTGCAAAATCACCGGTTGCAAGCATAGTATTATACCTGAAATAAAAATATAGATTGACCACGATATTAAGAATTCTGGCCCCGTATCCTTGATAAGTGAAATCATTCCATTTAGAAAAAAGGGACGAAGAAAACGTTTTCAAATAATAGACAAATATTAAAGCAATATAAATAATTACAAAACTTGTATGTACGAATCGAAATTTTGTATTTCTTTTTAGCAAGGGAGTGCTTTTAAAAAAATACGTGACGACTTTCAAAGCTAAAACGTAGCTACACTAAACTAACCAAAAATAAGATAGGAAAAAAAAAAATTGACACGCGACATGGGCGAAACCAAAGCTCTGCTCATAGTGATTGATTGCTACTTGGAATGTTAAGTTTAGAAAATAAAATTCAGTAAAAAATGAATTGGTAAAAACGATTCGAAAATGCATTTTCGTTTCCTAAAATATTTTTTTCAGTGACGTTAAAAATGAATCCCTTGTCTATTGTCACTTACATTAATTGGATCTAAAATAGAATTTGATTTTGAAATGTAAACGAATCAAATAGCATTATGTTACGCTGGAAAAGATTGTAAAATGATTTTTTAATAAAGTATTTTAACAAAAGGCAATGGGAAAACTAAAAATAGAATAGATCTATTGAATCTCTTTACGGATATAACAAGAAATCAAAAAAAGTAGAAAGCTATTTATACTTAATTTGTGCTCTCTGGTGAATAATTGCATGAATATTACGAATGGAAAACATACATAATGGAAATATATTTTAAGAAAAAAGTATCCAACCACATATATATAAAATAGACGCGGCCGTTGAAATGTATTTCTTAATATGATCGCTATTGTTTATGGTTTCTTTGGTTGGGATTGATGAGGCAGTCCTGTGATTATTTAAATCTGTTTATTATACAACTTGAACACATAAAGAAAGACAAGGACGACACAATACACACACACAAAACAAGCTGCAGCCGGCTACATGTTGATACGGACAAATACAGAAGAGAAAAAAGGGAGGGTCTTCAAGAATCTCGGTATTTATAGGTGGCTCAAATCACATGATCTGAGTGGGTAGCTAGATGTAGTTTAAATTATTCTCGTTAGGCGGCTGGCTAATTTATTATTAAAATATGGGCCCTGAAGGGATGTACCAGATAATTAAAAGCTATTGAAAAGGATTATATTACTGGGAATTATTACATATATATAAAATTAACAAAACAGAAACACAAAAAAAGATTGAGAAAATGCTGTATACAACTTATATATCTACATATAATCAATTTCTATGTGTATATGTTATCGTTAAAGTGGGTATAATTCAGTTATTTCATAGAATAACTAGGTATTTCATGAAATAACTAGACGTCAATTAAAGTATGTAATAGATGAAAAATTTCATACTTTACCTAGTTATTCTATGAAATAACTAGATATTTTATGAAACAACTATAAGGATAGACCCGTTAAAGTGAAAAATAAACAACCTAGAAGTTATTTTATAAATTGATCATAAATAGCTAAAATCTCACGAAAAATACATTTTGTCCATTTTGCGGATGAATATTCGATTAATAATAAGGGAATGCAGATGATTAATTTATTAGCTCATATTGCTAACACAAGTTAAACAGAAAGGGGAAAAAAGAATATGCTGCAAAAATATATTATATTTAAATATTATCAACAAAAATTCATGTTGGGAAGAAAAGCTGTTGCTTCACAAAAAAGTTCATTTTAGTTCTAAATAGCAAAGTTCATTAAGTTTTATTACGAACAAACAAGAGTGATCGGTCACGGGGCGGTGGTAGATTCTTCACAATCAAGGAATTTTCAGTGAGATTTTCTCAGTACAAAGAATTATCGAGAACACTCAAGTTTATTATATATCCTGATGTGACTTCATTTGATAAAATAAACTTGTACCAATTCGATTGGTTGGAAATTGAAGAATTTGAAATACAAGTAATTGATTACCAGTCTAGTTCAATATGGATTCAAAAATTTATTGAAATAAATTATAGTTTAAAAAAAAACTAAAAAACGTGCTTTTATACTGAATTGAACTAAAAAGTAAAAAAAAAAAATTCTTAGTATAAGAATAAAGTGATTAACGAGAAAATTAATGTCATTGTGGTAAAAGCGTAATTTTACACTTATTCAGCTTTTAGGAATAGAAGTTAGAAATTATAACAATTGATACATTTATAGAACACCCCACGCTTTTACCCCAATGACATTAATTTTCTCGTTCATCATTTGATTCTTATACTAAGAATGATTTTTTTTACTTTTTAGTTCGATTCAGTTTATAAAAGCGTGTTTTTTAATTTTTTTTAAACTATAATTTATTTTTCATTTTTTTAGTTCGAACTACAATAAAAGCGTGTTTTTTAGTTTTTTAAACTATCATTTATTCATTGCTTAATTTATCCTTGAGTTTGATACTTGAAGCTGGAATTACGTGGCTGTGGAATTAGTCTTGCTCTTCAATGGATATTAATTAACGGGTCTGAAATGAATTTATTCTCTCCGCTTACGGGTCCTCGGATGAGTCCCGTATCGTTATATTAGATTCCGTCTCCATAGAACAGGTCAAACTAATTAAAGTGTGTTAAGAAGAAAAAGCTCGAATTAAAAAAATTTAATGTGCCATGTCTTTATAACGGACTAAAAAATTATAAAATTCCTCCTTTTCGTTTATTTTTCTTTTTTTCACATTTTCATGCATTGTCATCGACTTTTGAGCTATGGTCCAAATTTCAAGTCTCTAGCTCATTGGAAAGTCACACAGTTTAAAATCAATTACAAAATTCCACCCGGACAGACATTAAAGAAAGCAGTTAATAAAAACATGGTAATATTAAGTGTCAATCGTTTTTTCAATTTTTAAGCGCATTGCTATAATGTTAATTCGTATCATCACTTCTAAACGTATTGCTTTATAAAAATAAAAAATATTTAGCGGTTAGAACATAAATTATTTTTTTTCACATGCACGAGCATTTTTATTTTATTTTCATTTTTAGAAAAATGTTTATATTATGGTAAGAAATGCTAACACACACCCACCCTCCACTTTCTCAGATACAGAACACTTTTTTTTGTTTATTTTATTTCTATTAACCGCAAGTGTATTTTATACTTGCATATAATTAGCTTTAAATTAAAAACACTCCCATTAGGGTTACACCTTATTCTTTTAGGCACTAAATCTGAAAGTAGTCGCCAAATCTGGAAATGGTACATGAAATTGTCGCCAAAACTGATTATCCTTATTTCTGACGATCCTGAAAAGGACAATGGAACAAATTTATGAAATTATTGTATTGTCATCGGCCCTTGACAAGTGGGCAAAATTTCGAATCAATCTGACCTTTTAAAGTGGGTAAAAATCGAGTTCCAAGATTCCGTTACATGCAAGTGAAACTTATAAAAGCGTGTTAAAAAAAAGGAAAAGTTGGAATTGATTGAAACAGAAAGATTAACAAACAACCTAAGTAATAATGCTAGTAAATAAATTTTGGAAGCATGGAATTCGACTCCAAACATATTTTAACTATTTTAAGAAGTTGGTTCATGCTATTTTAACCATACTTTCACCTACCTATGCGTGCGAGTCATTATTTTTAGAGATGAATAACATTAAAGACTCTCTTAGAAATCTTTTAGCAGATGATTCCAATTCAGCATGCATTCTCCTAAAAGTAACATCTTACAATTTTAATATGTTGTTGTCCAATCTGCAACAACACAAGTCACACTAATGTTACTTTATATATAATTTGAATTACACATATACCTAAAACATTCACTACTATACAGTGCGTGACGGATCTATACGCTTCTATATTAATTTCTTCTTTTTCCCTTTAAATCAAAATATTTATTTCAACCAACCTTCATCGAGAAGCCAAACGTGATTTATGTAAATGAGGAATATTATATAAATTCGGATTTCGCGAGTTGACGGAGAGCGAAGTGAGAGGTCAAGTTAAGTTAAGTGAAGAGAGTGAGCTGTCGACACGTAGTTGTTGACAAGTAGGGGGGGATACGTTTGATGTGGGCAAAAAGAAGTGGTTATTGAAGATTGATAAGCTGTGCAATTAAATATTACGGAGCGTGGAGCCATCGGCATTTGATCCAGCTAACAACAGTGCCTGAAGTTCTTCGTGAAGCAACCGAAGCCTTAAAGCCTAAGTACTGTAAATTTGATTAAGTAAAAGCTGATTATTAGTGTGCGGCGTAGTTGTAAATATGCGCGTATAAGCTATCTTAGATTCAGTTGAAGTCCTGTAATAATATTCCCGCAATTGTATATCTCACCTCTGCCCTCTACCATAGTTTATATACCTTAATTAGAATTGTGTTGTGTCTGTTTCTTAATAAGTGTTAAGAATCAATAAATTAGTTTAGATTGGAATAATGTCATTCGATCATTTAGTTCCTCCTACACATCTAGCCGGGTTTTCAGATAGACAGGAAGGTAGGAATGTAAGCGGTGATTACAGGTCACCACAAGTGCAAAATGTATTTTTTTTAACAAATAAAGAGTTTTTAGTTGTTAGTATTTAGTTTTATTATTTTCCCAATAATCACAAATCAAAATTATTTGATGGCACGTCTGTACCTCATTAAGCATTTCTTAAGAAAAAAAGGCACGTTGATCCTTGAAGGTTCCCCCCTCCCCCCCGATATAGTGTAAATAAAATTATATACAGTATCTATTGCTGAAATTATGGTGGTGTATCAAAGTTTCTTTCATAACCATTATTTGAGCTGAAACCCTTAATTTAGATTTATGGATATTAAAATTCCCTAAAACAGTTTTTCGAAAAAATAATATCAATTCAATATAAATTTTAGGTATTATGAAATACCAGTGTTCTGGTAAAAAGATAGCGACCATTATAAAGTCATCATTTCTTCTTAAGACAAGGAACAACTACAAATACAACTTTCTTGTACGACCGTATAGTTAAGTGACAGTAGTTACAGTGTTCTGGTCGTTGGATCCCATTATTTCCTCTCAAATTCTCATTAACCTGTCTTGTAATAAATCCCACGTCATTCTTCATCGGGAAAATTTCAGTCTTTAAATCTACTATAATGAAGAGCTCTGTCTCCTTTTATATTATTATTAAAAGAATCAATGCCTTCTCAAATATAACGATGAAACTTGTAATGATCAACCAAAATATAGAAGGGGAAGAAAAAGAAATCTAGGTAAAGAACGATGCTGTGATTGAATTATAATACCAGCGAAGAGATCGCCGTAACTACTGTGCTTTTCGCATTTGTCGAGATGAAATACTGTAATAAAGTATCTTCATATAATGGACAACGAATGATTTTTTTAGAGCCGAGAAAAATGAAGCCTCTTTCATAGAAAATATTCTTCCGTTTAGCGAATCTTTTTTCGGCGACGAACCAAATCACCGTAATTATACTTTTCAGGACCGAAAGTTCGTTTTTTCCTCCTCTCTCTCTCTCTCCCTGAGTCTTAAAGATTATTACGGGGAGCATTTATTTTTATGGTAAAAATTTCTTGAATACTCAACTTTTTCTCCATTAACCTTGAACTCAGGCAGCACGTGAAGGTTCGGAATGACACGGTTATGCTCCGAGAAGATGGTTTCGAGGATATTGCCTTTGTTGTGCGATTCCTGGTTCAACAGTGCAAAGGATGGAACAATGGTTGTGGAGCTTTAGATTTTTTTTGTTTTGTTTCTTAAAGCCTTTTCAGAACTAAGTGCTTTAAATTTGATGATCAGTGTTCTCAAATGTTAATATCTAATGACATGGGCGAGAAGTAGGCAGGATCTAACACCTAGTCTGGATTAGTTGGAGCAGAGAAGTTTTTAAAGGTTTTTCGCAATGTTGGCTTGAAGTTTGTATTTAGTTTAGTAGTAAAAATGGAGGTTGAAAATGGAACATTTTTTAGAATCTTAAAATTTTTTTTTTGAATATTATTCCTTTAATGCAGTGCGTATTGTACAGTTAAATTTTTTAAAATCATACGTGGTATTTTTTTATTGTAATGAATTTGAAGGATAATTCTTGATAAGAATTTTTTAAGTCTACATTTTTGTAATTTCATGCGAAACTAAAACAGAAAAGTACTAGTGAACATTAAAACAAAAAATCTAAAAGTAATGTACATGTAATGATAATTATAAAATTGACGGTAAATTAGAAAACATTTATAAGTTGGTTACAGTTACAAAATGACTGAAGATATATCGAACCGAAATAGACCAATATTTTTTCCGGTTCAGTTCTGGTTTACGTCCCGACCAAAATAACGGGGTTTTTTGGTTCAGTTCTCCGGTTTGAAGCCCTTCTTTATTTATAGACACATTGCCTGTTGTCAGAACCATGTTTAAACAAAAAATATTTTCCCAAAATTCTATTTTGTTATTTGCTTGAAATTCCGTCAAGATATCAACTCGGCCGATATTCGTGCAATTTTTTCTACGAGTATAAACCTAATAATAATACTGTGCAAAAGCTGCGCGCAATATAAGCCAGACATTTGGCGAATACTGTTAACGATTGAAAAATGTAGAGTTTGTTTGAAAAGTTTCGGTTTGGTGTTTAAAACAGTTTTTACGAGCTAAACAGTACGAAAATGGAGATAGTCTGAAAAATTCTGTGGCAGGCTTTACTGTTTTTAAACATCAAAATTTCTTTATGACAAAAATTTATACACTATTGGGAAAGGTTCATTGAAGCTAGGGGGTGGAGCATATTTTGATTGAACGACTGTTGAATCAACAGCTTTGAAAAAAGATATACAATTTTATATATTCATTTAAAAGTTCGACATTATATATATATCAACCTAATATGTGAATCAAAATGTTACAAAAAAGACTAATCTCTCTCTCTGAATGTTTATTTTAAAGTATAATTCTAAAACTCATATTTTGATATTTAAATTTGACAAACCATTTTACTAAGAATAAAAATTCCATCTATACTGATATATATATTACAAGTAATTCTTATCTTCTTCATAAGCTCAATAGCCTTTTACAGGCCATGGCTGACTCGCTGATCCTCCTCCAGTTAACTCCAAGATGGGCTTCCATTGCTTGATTCCCATTCGTTTGAGGTCCTTTTCAACTTTGTCTAATCATCGTGCAGGCAGTCGACCTCTACGCCTTTCTTTCAATCTATACAAATAAATAAAATTGAAGTGTCTGTTTGTAATTTCAAATTAGCAGCTTTTTACTTAATGCACTAAAAGTATATACGGTACTCATAACAAAAAACCAATTTTTAAAATTTTTGTCTGTCTGTTTGTTTCGGACTAATCTCGGAAACGGCTGGTGCGATTTTAAAAATTCTTTCACTAATGGAAAGCTACATTAACGGGGAGTAACATAGGCTATATTTTATTCCCGTATTCTTACGGGAACGGAAACTATACAGGTGAACGTGAAACTGAATGCCAAGATGAATGCCAAATTGAACGCCAAGCTGAGCTAATGAAGTCGTTGTTTTGGTTACTGGTGACCGATGCTCTTCATGAGACATAATAGTGTTACGCGCACATGATAATACGCTGACACGTGCCATAATTTTTTTTATGATAGTTATCTCACTGTTCAGTTAAGTAGAGCATCGGCTGTTTCGGATGCACTTTTAAAAATAATAAATCAAGGCTTCATACGCAAAAAGCAATGCAAGAAACAAAAAATTGATAACGTTTTACGGTTAGTTTTAATCCTTTCTTCTTTTTTATTTACTTACATTTTTAGTCACATTTAAACAATAGATATTATAATCCCAATCTATATCTATACAAATAAATAAAATTGAAGTGTTAGTTTGTAATTTCAAATTAGCAGCAATTGTTTGCGGGGACGGGGTTTTAAAAGACGTTAGAAATTCCGATTTTTAAGTTATTAGACTTACAGTCTTGAAACTTAGTAAGTAGATTCCTCTCATAGGGTAGACATACGCTACAAAATGGGTTTCGTGAAAATTGCCCTCAAGTGGCGTTGCGGGACTTAAGGGGCGTTATAGATAATTATTTCCATTTTTAAACTATTAGACGCACAGTCTTTATATTTGATAAGTAGATTTCTTTTATAGAGTAGAGATCAGCTATAAGAAGGTTTTGTGAAAACAGACCTCTAAATGGCGTTGCGGGGGATTTAGTGGCGTACTAGATAAATATTTTCGTTTTTAAACTACTTCACCTCCCTGCTTGAAAATTGGTAGGAATGTTTCTTTCATGGAGTAAATATCCGCTACAAAACAGGTTTGGGAAAACTTGACCCCCAAGGGGTGTTGCGTTGTGTTAAGGGCAGATATAAATAATTATTTCTATTTTTAAACTATTAGACGCACAGTTTGAAATTTGGTAAGCAGATTCCTCTCATAGGATAGAGATACACTACAAAATGTGTTTTGTGAAAATCGACCCTAGGCTGCGTTGCGGGGGTTCAAGGGGCGTTATTGATAATTTTTTTTTCATTTTTAATTTATTGGACGCACAGTCTTCAAATTTTGCTAAGCGATTCCTTTCATAGTGTGCAATTCCCCTACAAAATTGGTTTTGTGAAAACAGACCCAGAAGTGGCGTTGCGGGGGCTCAAGTGGCGTTATAGATAATTATCCCCATTTTTAAACTATTAGACGTACAGTCTTGAAATTTGATAAGCAGATTCCTTTCATAAAGTAGAGAACCGCTACAAAATGGGTTTCGCGAATATGAAATACTAAGTTTAATTTCGGGAGATTAAGAGGCGTAATTGATAAATATTTCCATTTTAAACCATTTGATCATCCTGCTTGAAAATTGGTAGGCATGTTCATTTCATGGAATAGAGTTCCTCTAACAAAGAGTAAAACAAAAATTGACCCCCAAGGAGGGTTGCGAGGGGTCAAGAGGAGTTACAGAAAAAAATTCCTGCTTTTAATTGTTAGACCCATATACTTGAAATTTGTTAAGCATGTTTCTTTTGTTGAATAGGGATCCACTAAGAATGTATTTTAAGCAAATCAAGTTCTGGGGGGGGGTGCCAGGGGTTACTGGGACGTATTGACGAAAAAAATTCTTTTTTTCGAAGTTCAAGGACTATAATAATGAAATTTGGTTTGCGATTTTCTTTTGTTGAGTTGAAATCCGCTAAGAGCGGTTATTTTGGAAAACGGCTCTTAACGGGATTACGTATATATTGATAATAAAACTTTTGTTTTTTTTTTCCTGTTAGATTTAGACTTGAAATTTGGCTTGCATGTTCAATTTACGGAGTAGAGATCCACCGAAAATTGGTTTTGCGGGAATCCACTTGGTTTTTGGGTTACGAAAGAGCAAACATCATTCTATGCTTCAATTTTAGAGATTTTTAGAAAACACAAATTAGATGAGTTCTGCCCCTTTTTTTATCAACAGGCGACAGTTACAGGTATAAGTATATTTTTCAATACAATCGAATTCTTAATGCAGGACTTAGATATCAATAATTTATACATATATATAAGCAGTAAAAATTTATAAAACATCATGAAATTCCCAGCGAAGCGGGCGGGTAACAGCTAGTTTTAGATAAAGTTACTCTTTTGGCGCGAAAAGCATCGGCATATATCTGTACAGATGGCCCAGCCACCTAATACGTGATGCTTTTATAGTTCTGACAATGTCAGTCCCCCCCCCCCATATTGGCCAAATTTCCTGTAAATTGCATGATTGTATAGAATTCTCCACTCGTTGTTCTTTTGAATAGGACCAAAGATTTCCCCTAAGATTTTTCTTTCAAAAATGTGCAATTTTTCTTCCTCTGCTTTATTAAGGGTTCAACATTCACTTTCATACAGAGCAATAGGCCTAGGGGCCGTGGGTAGCTTAGTGGTTAGAGCATCGGACGCCAGTCCGGAAGGCCTGGGTTCGATGCCCGATGCCACCAAATATCCGCCGAGAGCACACGGAGTACGTGCTCGTTAAATCAGTGGGTCCGAATGGTGTCGCCACCTATCGTGAGCAAAATCGTACTGTCACCTTCAAGGTTTCAAAACTTCGGCTAACGACAGGCGTATCTCTAGCCCGTTGCCATGATGAATTTCGTGGGCCTCGTTCTGACTACGTCAGACAAGTGCCATAAGTAACAACAACAACGCCTGATTAAAGTTTTATATATGCTCAACTTGGTGTTTATAGAAGTAAACTTAGACTTGAATTGGTTTCTGTGGCCATGAAAACCTCTATTAGCCAAACAAATTCTATTGTTTATTTCAGTTTTCAGATCGTTGCTACATTAGATCAGAATTTCTAAGTAAACTGTTTTACAGTTTCAAAAGTATAGTTACTTATCTTCAAAGGAGACAAATCCGGAGATTTTTATTAGTTTGTGACGGTTCTATCCAAGCTCCTTCTACTAATAGTACATTTGTGGAATTTTCGGTCTTTAAAAATTATTTTATTATAAAACTCCCCTCCGAAGAAGAAGACGTTATTATGTTAATTAAGACTACTATATATAGTCTAGGTTTTCAGGTTAGATATATATATATGTGTGTATAGGAGAGAGATAGGATAGAGACTGCTATCGGAGCAGAGATTAATCAAATTGAATGTGAATCGCGGATATTTAATATTTGATAGTTGAATTACTTAAGGTGACGAATTGTCACTGGGATTAAATCCAGATTAAATAGCTAAGAAGTCAAATTTATCGCCTTGAGTAAGTGTGGTTAGTATTAAAGTTCTCATATCTCGCTTACCTCGTTTATTGCCTGCATGGGGATTAATTGGAGGTACCTCTTAGACCCTGGATCGATTGAATTTGTGTGGTGATTAATATTGTGAATAAATTAGATTGTTTTGTTGAACTATGGCTAGTGTTCCTTCAAATCCTTCCACACCTTTAGTCGTTCAGGCGAAAACATTACAATTAATTACATTTCCAAATTTTTGCAATTAAATCTCAAACACTATTTTTTTTTTGAAACTTTAATATCATTCGTAACAAATGTTAACCAGTTTGAAAAAATAATGAAAAATAAAACGTAAATTATGTGATTCAAAATTTTATTTTTCTGCATTGATTAATTAACATGGAATCTAACGTATCAAAACTTACAACAAATTAATACTTTAATTTTCATTCAGTTTGATACTAATATGAAATTTTCAGAAAAATAACGGGGCCTAACTGATGCTCCTGGATTTCAGACATAAATTGTTAAACAGTTTATTAAATCTATTTTTTGAAAGTATGAATAAATTCCCACATCTCAGAATTTTTTTCATTAATAAATAGGTTCCTTTCTTCGAATCTATACGATTGAAAAGAAAAACATTCGTTTTGAAAATGCAAAACATAGTTCACCATACGGGTACTTCTTTTTGGAAAAAAAAAGATCCTATTCAAACCATCAAAATACATATTTTCACGTTTACAAAAACGCTTACTGATATTTCTGTAAAATCTCTTCACCATGTCGCTACCAGTTTATAGTTGTTCTACAGCAATCCGATTTCTTTCAATTTTTACATCCTCTCTTCCCCAAATTCACAAAGAAAGTCCTCCTCTCTCTCCCATCTTCCCGCACCCTCTTTTCCCCTTTTAATATAAATAGGTGTAGAAAAATAGGCTGCACCAAAGGGGTAGGTGTGAGTGTTTAGTGGAGTGTTGTTGTATCGTCTGATACCAAGGGGTTGAAAAGGGGGGTAGTGAAGGATCTAGTGATGATCGAAAAGGGGTGGATAAGTCCCTCTTTCTTGCTGCCTATGACTGTCATTCAAGCATGTGAACAAATAGTATTACGGAGGTTTCGCCTCTGGCAATGGTGTTTTCCGGATGTGTATTGGCTTTGGTGTATTAAAATTGGAATTCAAAGCGATATTTTTGGAGGAGTCTTTCAATAGCTGCTTTAATTTTCTTTCGGTATTGCTTTGAAAACCACGAGGGAAACATGCATTTAGAAACAAGTTGTCTTTTAATTTTAACATTAATATCGTGGAGTTAATATTTATTTTGATGAGCTTTTTTCTTTTGTGTTTCTTTAGAATTAAAAATCATGGCATTGATACTCAACATTTTTAGTTTCCATAATGTGATTTAAAATAAATAATTTCTCGAATAAAACTAAGTTAATAAATTATGTTTTTAGATTAATCATTAAAATCTATCGTTAGAACATGGTTTAACTATAGGAATTAATGATTTTAAAACGTCAAACTGTTAAAAATAAATATTATAATACTTCTAATTTCTTAAAAATTGAACAATTTGGAATATATATAGTAATTCAAACCACATATTTTCTTACAGATTGTAAAAGAGAAGTTATAAGTCATTTTTTATGGAATTTTGTGTGTGTGAGAAAGAGATTTACTAATGCTTATTATTAGTCTTAAAAATAACAAATATTATTATCTACTAGAATAAAGTCATTAATTTAGCAGACTATTCCATAAGTATATTGGATTTATTGAAGATATCAAAGGATGTTTGTACATTTTTGTCATGTTTGGAAAGTTTGAAAAAATACGTTTAACCCCATAACTGGTTTTCCCCTAAACCATGCTTGTCTAAAATGCGGCCCAAACACAAATTATGAAAATATTTCAATTAACACATTTTTATTAAAACGTAAATGTATACACAAAAATATGCGGCATTTATTTTTGATTTAACTGATGAGTTTGAAAAAAGATTTCAAGATTTTCGAAAAAACGAAGATAATTTCAATATATTTTCTACCCCGTTTTCTCTGGAAATAAATAAATTACCTTCAAATCTTCAAATGGAATACATTGAACTGCAAAGGGACACTCAATTGAAAGAAAAATTTGGGAATGTTTTTATACTGGAGTTTTATTAAGACTACCTACACTGCGCGATAAATATCCTCATTTTCACACTCATGCTTTATTAATGTCTTCAGCTTTTGGCAGTACTTATACTTGTGAATAGTTATTTTCCACGAATGAAGCACACAAAAAAAAAGTAGGACAAAAATGACTGACAAACATCTTGAAAATGCATCAAGATTTGCAATTTCGTCTATTCAACCCGATATCGATTTGCTTGTGTGTGTTCAACACAAACGCAAATTCATTCATCTCATTAACTTAGTTTTTTTCCCCCCATCTTTATGAAATCCAAACTAAATCAAACGAAACTTTTAAAAATTTAAAATAAATGTGTACCTATTCCTGTCTAATTAAAGTTTTAAAAAATTATAATAAAAATAAGTTAATTTATTTTAATAAAACTACATAAAGTTCTCTGGAGATAGTAAAGGAAACCATGCAGTTTGTCCATGAAATAATTCTCATTTGGGATTTTCTTTGTGGTGTGAAGGCAGAAATTTCTCATTAAAAACAGGAATTGAGATTCTTGAAAGTATTTGATGAAAAACGGGGATTAGCAAGGCGATGCGCGATTTGCTGCTTGAGAAGAAATGAAAATGGAAAGATAATCCACAAACGCCGATATTATCTCTGTCCCCTTCGCAATGTAAGGCATAGTATTACACCTTGCTTCAAATGTTATGTTCCTTTGTATATACAGGGTGTCCAGCCTTAATGTGACCCAATAGCTAATTCCCGAACCGTTCCTTTTAGATATTCACTTCCAATTTGAAAAATGTTTTAAAACAGGTAAAGCATGTTTTTACGTGCTTTTCGAACCAAAAAACTCATTTAGAAAGAAATTACAAATATTAATTTTTTATACGGTCCCAGGTCCTATCACTTATATTTAGGAAAAGATGCTGTATACACAAAAACAAAGTAAGCACAAAAAGTTTCATTTTATTACGATAAAAACTGGCCGAGTTATGGAACTTTGAAATTCCTATATTTTATCCATTTTCTCTGCTATTTTCAAGAAGCTAGTAAGGGGCCGTCTCCAAAGTGAAATTAGTTGGAACTCTGCTAGGAAACTTTCGCTCTTATGTAAATCTTATCACGTCACTCTTATGTAAATCGTTTTTAAATTTAAAAGCATACGTTAATAATACAATAATTGAGTACTTAAGAAATAAAATTTATTCTGTGTACGTGTAAAACATAGAAAAAATAAAATATTTTGGACGAAGAAAACATTTTAAAAGCAGTTCCAAAAAAAATAGACTTACATGCTGCGGTTTCAGTCTGATTTGCTGCGTTTTTGTTGATCATGACGAACGTTAAAAATCTGTTGTGTAGTCGCTTACAATTGCATACAGTCGTATTCTAATATTACGATTTCTAGTGCGGGAGAACGAGATGTATACAAATGAATACTGCGAAATGGTACTGTTTTATGTGCAGTGTAATCGAAATAAGAGAGTTGCGGCAAGGCTTTATGGCATTAAATTTCCCCCTCGAAGAAATCCATCTTATTGTATGTGCTGTTCAACGCTTGTATAAAACTGGGAGTTGTCATAGACGTATTCCCTTGTCTCGTGCCACACCTCGTGCCTTCACCATTATTTAAGTTAATTTGGTCATTCTGATATAATAAAGCCCCTGATTCATTATTGGCGCATCATTCCCATTATGCTATAATTTGAACGGCAAATCCTGTATTATTTTGCTGCTATTTGTTAAAATAAGCTGTTTTAATCTTTTCGTTACAAGTTGTATTTCTTTAATTTTTATTGTTTGCCACATAGCAATGCAAATTGTCAATCTATGATGTTTACTACGATGTTTTAATATTACTATGATGTTTTTCTTTTGCTCTTTCTGTAGATAGTGAATTACTGTTCTCTAAACTCAATTTATATACGACCCCCTTTTCTGAGCAACTCTGATGCTTCAAATTTATGTAGGCATAACTCGGTCAGTTTTTATCGTAATAAAAGGAAAGTTTTTGTGTTTACTTTGTTTTTGTGTACTGCATCTTTTCCTAAATATAAGTGATAGGACCTGGGGACCGTATAAAAAATTAATTTTTGTAATTTTTTTCTAAATGGGTTTTTTGGTTCGAAAAGCACGTAAAAACATGCTTTACCTTTTTTAAAACATTTTTCAAATAGGAATTGCATGTCTTAACCGAACGGTTCGGGAATTAGCTATTGGGTCACATTAAGGCTGGACACCCTGTATATACTAGCTGGTATACCCGTTCTTCGCACGGGTGAATTGAAAAATTAAACAATACAGATTGAAGGATAAAGAAGTTCTTAATTTTACGTGATTTGCAAATAAAACAAAGTTTTTTTGCTGACCAAAAAAAATTATATTTGTTACATTTTAAAACTGTAGATCTAATACGCCTGATAAAAAGGTTTTTTTTTAAAATTTATAAAGCTCCGTAACTGTCTCGGGGGTGTAGTTTTGAAAACAACTCCTTAAGCTAATCTCTGCTCAACAAAAGTAACACATTGTTACAAATTTTGCGTAATGAACGCTTAAAGTAGTGTAAACAATTTATATCTGGATGTGTAATACCGTAATATTTCTTTCTGTTGTATTTATTTTATGTTAAAATTGTAATATTCGCAAGCAACGCCGTTCCTTGCATTATAATGGCGATTCAATGGAAACATAGCGAAATGTTGGCGACTTGGCGATTGATTGAACGGTGCAGAAGTCGATATGCTGTAGCTCCACCTGGTGGGGAGCTGCAACAAAGAGGATAGCACAAAAACCTTCTCCACAAAATTACATATACATGCCAATTTTCATAGTGATCGGTTGAACGATGTTGGATTGTATAGAGAGTTCATATATATATATATATATATATCCTGTTTTTCATTCGTTAAAGTAGTTATCGGTTATTTTTTAATAAATTGCCTAAAATAAATCATTTTGTTCGCGAAACGGAGGTCTTTATTTCTCATGAACCACCGAGTATTTATTAAATTGGTGAAAATATAGCATGTGTCTTTAAAATCAAAAAGGATTCAATTTTTTAAAAAAAATCAAAAGTGAAATCTGAGATTTGAAGTAGAAATTTTTAAATTTACAAAAAGAGAAAAGCATGAACTTATTTAGTGTAGAATATTGTTTTAATAATACTAAAAAAATTCATACGCAATAATTTAAAAATCATTTTCATAAAGTATCATCTTTATTCATTTGAAAAAAATCGTAAAAAATACACAAATATTATTATATTGTAAAAAAAATTATACCGCACCGTGGTGAAATAAATGGTGTTTACGATTTAATAATTTTTTTTGTCTGAGTTTTATAGAAACAATTCGATTGTTATTTTAAAAACATAGAAAAAGTCGGATCTTTTCGCACCGCTGAAATTGAAATGACGTTCGGCCGAATAAGCAACACACAGGAGCAAACAATTAAGTGTTTTAAGGTTTTAATTAATAGTTTTTCAACTAATTGCAATATCGAAATGAAAAACAGGTTACGTCCTATTCTCAGACCTACTGAATATACGCACAAAATTTCATAAGAATCAGTCTAGCCGCTTCGGAGAAGTTTGGTTACAAACACTGTGACACGAGAATTATATATATTAGATATAGACACACACGCAAAATTCTCAACCATTTAAAAAAGAGGTAAGAACATGAAAATTTTTGTAAGCTTGAGAGAATTTTTTTTTAAAGATATGTGAAACACACACACACACAATCTTCATATCATACAGAACACACTTATAAAAACCAAACATTTAGGATGTTTTGTGTTCCACAATTAAAAATAAAAAACAGTATGAAAACTTTAAAATTAAAATAAAAATAAAATTCTTCCATTTTCGCATTCTGTTAAATATTATGCTTAGTTATATACAATTAAAAATGGCCCTTTTTTGGGGGGAATATTTTGGGCAAAAAATTGACCTCTTTCTCTGCCTGTACATATTTTTCAGTTCTTAATTTTTAAATAACCTGTACATTAATAGAAATTTGAAGAAAAAAAACTGAAAAGGCTAGGCTAAATGACATACAGTGAGAAATTATTTATTAATTGCTCTATTCGCTGTATATGAGTATAATGTACATGTTTTTAATATATATACTATATATATATACTCTCTCTTTCACACACACAAATATAATAAAGGCATTCATTTCGCTGATAATTAGATGTTTCTTAATTGAATTTGAAGTAATGATTTCTGGGATTTAAATAAAATTCATTCAAATTTACATGAATGGTTAAAGTCGTGTCATTTAAATTCAATTAACTGCTGAAAATTCTTTTGCTACCCCTTACAAGTGAAAATGACTTTGTAACAATAAGTTATCTGCGAGGTCTATACTCTCTAACTCCTGTCTTCTTACATCCAGCCGAATTAGCACTTTGAGATAGAACAGCTCCTTTACTACTTTAAATATAGCACATAGATCACTACTTTAAATATAGCATATAAATAATCAATGAGAGAGAGAGAGAGAATAATCATTTGGTGGACAATATTGCCACACGCTAGTATTGCTTGAATTGTAGACGCCTTTAGAAGATATTAGAAGAATTCTTGTTGGCGAGTTTCGAATGTTGTATCTAGTTTCAGATAATTAACCGCTATTTCTTAATATAAAGTCTGCCGTATTTATACATCGTATAATCGGGTTAATCTTTAAATTAAAACAAGTGAATTATTGTGAATATGAATTTGCATCCTTTCGAGTCCGATTTAATGGCTTCTCAATCCCAACTGCATTCGGATCCCCCAGAAACCTAACGTGGAATCTTATATCCACGTGAGTCATTTTATAAAGGTTGCCAAAATGAAAAGTGGAAGCATGCGATTGCGTCAGAAAGAGTACAGCTATAGCAGAGCCACCAAAAATGACACGAAGGACAGTAGGAATTATACACCGCATACGATGTTTAACAGTGAAACCTGTTACTGGTAGAGGAGATTAATCTAAAGTAAAGTCGTGCCATATAAGATCGGAACAGATTGGAACAACGTGCGGTAGTATGGTTTCTGATTGAAGAAAATGATTTGAATGCAAACAGCTATCGACGAATATTGGCAGTCTATGTTGAGCACTGTTAAGGTCGAACATCTTAAAATAGTTGGTGTAAAAGGTTTCGAGAAGGGCCTCAAACGATATAGAATCTCTCTATGGCAATGTCCAACCGCACGTCTCCCATGAAACCAAGGTTACTTTAAGAAATCTGTTGGATAACCATCTGTTGGGAATATTTAGAACACCCACCGTACAGTTCGAATTTGTCACCCTGTGACTTCTAGGATTTTAGACCACTTAAGACAGTATTTCGTTCCTATCTGGATGATGAAGTGAATTAGCTGGTCAGGACTTTATCGAGAATCAAACAGTTTCTAGAGTACTGCCGAAATGATGGACCTGTGTTACTACTCCCAGGGTGATATCCAATAAAATCATTCTTTTTTTAACTTGTCCACTTGAGCAACCCATATCTAAGTTACACGATATGTGCAACACCCATGTTTAAAAAAATTAGAAGGATCTTTGCTTAAAATTAAGGTTACTTATTAATCAATGCATGAAATTTTATATTTTATAGCACCGAAACAAACAAAATTAGTTCATTTCAAGCTCTACTTCAATACTTCCATTGTTTTAAAAATTTTAATGCACTAAGATCTATTTGGAATGTTAGTTCTATTAAAACTGACATCTTTAAGAAAGAATAAACGTAAAACATAAACACACAAATGCGACCACTATACTTCACATTCGTTTCAAGAAAAAGAAATTCGGCGAATTATATATAGTGCCAACTAAATAGATATAATTTGCAATTGTTAGCATATTTTCTTAAAAGAAAAGTCATCTCAATCTCGTTTTCTAGAAAGTAGGTGGAGTCAGTGACGTAACGTTTGACTTGACATTAATTTGCATAGCTTCTCGATCAATAAGTTGTTGTTATCCATAAATTTCTTTTACGGCTTTTATACCCGGGCACACTTTTGTTTGAGCTTGACGGTTTAAATTACGGCTTTAAATCTTTCTTAGGAACCCAATAAAGTTTAATATCTGCAAACATCGAGCTTGGAAGAGAGAAGGGTAAAAAAAAAAAAAGAAAGAAAGAAAAATAGTTTTGTTTTTGTATCATTTCGGTTTTCGAGCTTTTATATACATATTTTTTTTTATTCTTGTTGCTTTTAGAATTTTACCGAGTTATAAGGAAGCAAAAATAATGTTTTATTTTCCACTTTTATCGTTTTACTTGTTCGTTCTTTTCTTTTGCGCCATTTTTTTGTTTGTTTTTGTTTCTGTGCTTACTTAAACTGCTGTAGAATTTTCAAAATGCTATCTTCTTTCCGTTTGTTATTGTTTCTCATTTTCGTCTGCAGGCATATTTATGCTTTCGAAAATTCTTTTTTTTTTCGTTGTTGGAAACCGGGAGGGAAGGGTGGGTTTCTCTATTTCATGCTGTTTCGTCTGCTACAAAGAATTCGACTGCAGATATTTGCATTATTGTTATTCAGGAAAATGCAGAATGGCAACAGTAAAATAAACATCATTTTAGACGGTCGGATAATAGGAAAATATACACGTAAACTATTCAATACGTATTTTGCAGATGTTCGCGCTCTATGCTCTATGCAATTCCTTTTAAACTTATTCAATCACACAATTTCATCTCTTCGAAGTTTATTATATTCTTTTAGTCAAAATCTAAACCAATCAATGAAAAAATTCTTAGTTCTGGGTAAAATTTTTTCGACAAGTTTTAAAAAATCTGCAGCTTAAGAAAAGAAAAAAGTAATCCGACAAAAAATCTATTTTAAAATTCAAATCTCGATATAAATTTGAATTTATATGAGCATATGTCTTTCATAACTTTACAAAAAGTTTTTACTATCTGGAAATATCAATAATATTTTCCAAAATTGTACGACTTCTTACACAATTGAATTATTATTTTTTCATAGTAATTATTTGTGGCAATTTTTTTATCCTCCTTTTTTTCTATTTCTATAAAATTGTACAATAAATTAATGTTAGATGCAATGCATTAGTTAAGTGAATACAGTGCGCTAAATTCATGCGTCATCATAGGTACATGATAGCTGTAATCACGTGTATCCAACCAATCAGCTTATAAATATCATAGTCACATGATAAGTACAATTTCGTGTTTCCAGTATATCAGTCCATGCGCATCGCTGTTGCCAACTTTTGCTTTGTGCTGAAAATTTCTTTTAAAAATTACACATTTGTCAGCAATAAAAAAGCACAAAAATAAATAAAATGCATCGGATTTTATGTACACGTATTATATAACATATTTTAAATTTTAAGAAAAACTTTTCGAAGAACCTTAGCATTTTATCATCTTCAACCAATTATAAAGCCTGGAATTTTATCTAAAATTTATAAGTAGAACTCCAAATCTACTAATTTCACTTTTGAATTCATTGGAGAACACGTGACTGACATAAATTGAGTCCATTCAATAATTTACAACGAAATGGATTGAAATGAACCTTGTCTTTTTCGCACCATTTCCTCAAAAACGAATCTATAAATCAAATAATTATTAAAATCAATATAAAAATGGGATTAATATATTTTATGTTACAAATCCAATCAAATGGAACTCTTGAACCTTTCGAAGGAACAAATACTTTAGAATAATAATCAATTCGATTATAATTACACTCAGATGATTATTGCTGTTGCTCTTAATTTTAATAATCTCGTCAACATAGTGAATCAATTGAAGCGACCATGAAGATGCTTCGAGAAATTAAATCCACAGACTATATCAAGATATTACGTATAATCTGATTTGATTTCACTGCCACTGGAAGGAATCTGAGCGACCGAAAGTGATTTCCGGATCTACTAATTTTGCCTCGAGATAGAATTTCTATTTATACATAGGAAGATGGTTTCCAGATAGAAGTCATAAATGGTTTGAAGATGTTTTACCAATAGGCTGTTTTAGAGAGAAAATTCACGAGTTTTATAAAATTAAGGTCCACACAAATGGAAAGGCATTAGCAGCTAGCTCCCTTAAGATATTAAGTTTTCCTCACGGCGTGTGTTCAGTAGCATCAGGATTCAAGAGAGAGTCCATGACACGACAAAACTAACTCCAGCCACGAGTTCGAGACCACGACCACTCGGCTACAGCAGCCAAGTAATTGCACGAATGTTACAGTGATTGGAACTGTATAACAGCAATGTAAGTAAACTATTAGGCAATTTAAGATGACTTCCCAAACTCATTTGCCTCACAGACCCCTTGCCAAGTTTTTCGGTATGAGGTAGATCCCCCTACTTATATTCAATTTTTTCACATTCATCAACTTAAATGCGTTTTTTACAGCTCTGTATGGAGCTACTAACTTTAAAAGATACAAATTTATAACTGTAGCAAAGTATAGTGTTTAAAACTTAAGAAATACGTGTTAATTCATAGGTTCTCAACGTGGGCGATAACGCCCCCTTGTGGGAGTTTGAGACTCTCAGGGGGCGGTAAGAAACCCAGAGAAAATTAGAAGGCGTTGAAATGGCAAGGAGGGCTTGGGCAGATTAACCAAACATAGTCTAAAAATACTAAGAAAACACTCTGATTATGTACTAACAAAAGTAAACTTTAATTCTGTTTACTGTTGATTGTATGTATCAAATCATTTCTATATTACATGTACGAAAATTCCCAGTTCGGGAAGTGGATGAAAAATTTAAAGATTACATTACATTCACATCTACAATAAACCGAATGATATACAAAAAAATTTAATTTCTGTAGTTCACGTGTTGTCTTTGTCAGTAGTAGGAAAAATGTTTCGTCCACTGCATTTCATTACGGATATTATCTAAGAAACATAATAAAATATGTTAATCAGGAATTAACGTGGGATTCTTTAAAGGCTGAAACTGTCAATTTATATTTATTTTGAAAGCAATAGTTTATTATGAATTACTTCGTATCATCAAAACCCCTGCCTGTCTTTATAACAGGTAAGCTAAAACTTTTATTCCACTCTTTTAAACTAAGAAGAAATTCAGTAAGCGTTTCAATTCCAACAATATCCTGTCTATGACTAAAATATATAATATTACACATTTAAATATATTTGTGGCAATAGCTATTTCAGATACGCAAGTAAAAAAATGGGGCCTTAAAAAATTAAATTAAAAATTATTTTCTATTTGTAACAGAATATTTTTTTAAATTTAACTCTTGCTTTCACCATGTATGATGAAATCCTACTCTTATTTCTATAGAGTAGGAGGGGCGGTATCGAAATAGTCACTAGAAAAGGGGTAATATCGAAACATCCACTAAAAAAGTGGGCGCTAGCTCAAAAAAGGTTGGGAACCTATGTGTTAATTAAATTAAAATTTAATTAATTCATAAAATAACTGTTACATAAAATAACTGAGCAAGAAACAAATGCTTGTAGTGGGAGGGATGAAATCGGGGATTCAATAGCAAATTTTCAACATTTAGCATTACTCTTTTCAGGTTTTAACCCTAAATATTTCCTCGGTTAATAGTGTTCAGTCTTTTCTTCTTTCTTTTTTGTTTTGTTTTGGAGATTGGCAAACGCGCTAAAACTCCTTCTCATAAAAAAAGCAATTAAAAACTTTCTCAAGATATTCCATAATTTGGGATAAATAACAGGTATATCTTTTTAAAACCAAAATTGCTGACATGCATTTCAAAAATTTACTTTAAGATCTTCGTTAGTGTCTATTTCTAGTGTCTAATTCTTGTAATCGGAAATTTTTTGAAGTGAAACTTCTTTAGGTGCGAGAGTGAATGGGAAATTTGCCCAGTTGAAAAAGTGAACGGAAGTAGTAATCCCCTATCCCCCCCAAATCATCGTCATGGTGAGGGGATAGCGAGCGGGAGGAAAAGAGAGCGGGGAACCCCACGTGACTCGCGTCATATCCGTGAAAAAGTTAGACGGTATCAAAGGTAGGGAGTGGGTACTCTTGCTACTCGTAACGAACTCGCGTGGCGTACTTTCGTAGTTTTTATGTAATAAACGTGCCGTTTTCAACGAATAAACGCACCCAAAATATTACCATTATATGGCTCTTCCCGTTACGGGAGTGTCTGGGCATTGTGTATATGTTACTAACACATTAAATATGAATCACTACGGATAACCTGTTTAAGAAAACACAATGACTTCTGAGTGATGCATTAATGTTATATTATATTTTTAATTTTCATTTCCGTTGACATTAAAATTAATTCTAGTCAGAATGCCTGGAACAAATGGAAAAAGAGGAAAAGAGTTTCATGAAAGAAAAGGAAAACTAGCAGCAAGTCCAGTCGAAAGTCTATATATCACCAGGTAGTCCTGACGTAGCTGTTATCATCCTCATCCACAACGTTTTAGCGCTGGGCACACTAGAGGTTGCTGCAATCATTGGATCCGATGATGATTAAAAGTCGATTATCTTAAATGGAGACATTAATGTTAATTTTGCTTCAGAAGAAGCAAAGCCACTCATTGAATTCTTGAAACGGACACTGAATTTGACAATGAATACTGATTCTAGAGAAAGAACAACAATATACGGAACCACGATTGATGCAGTTCTCAGGTTTTTTTGATTAACTACAATCGAGGATTTTTATATCCTACTTCAGTTACCACACACATATTGTGTCTTTCTTGGAAAATGATGATGTAGAAAATTGAATAAAAATATTACTTTCTTACAATAAATAAAGTTCAAAATTTATTTGATTATAAAGTAAGTTCCCCCAGCAGTTTAATATATTTAGATCTATTCTTGCATTTAAGGCCATCGTCACAAAGTAGTTTCACTTCTACCGCGTGGCTTACCACGCTCTTTTTTTTTCAATTGGACCATATGAATTCACTGCCTACTGTGGTATTACCATAGTTAAAGCATTCTGAAACCTAGTTTCAAAATCTAAAAAAAGGACATTTAAATGTTGAACGTAGGTTAGAACTTCTTTTTCTTGGCAGATTATCTGTGGTCCATTGAGAAACTGGGAGAATTAGGGACGTCCAATATTATACTCCTTTAGTTTAAATCTTTTTCAAAAATTGGTACAGACTTTGAAAAAACTAATGTAAATATTACAAAATATCTCGTTAAACGAAAACTGAAAAATGCTATGTATGTATTTTCTGGGAAATTTAAGTAAAATAGGAAACAAAAAAGTCTTAAAATAAATATAGGATACGCTAATGTGTAATAAAATGGGACAAATACATGCTGTAATTCATAATTTTTGTGATGAAGTGACATTTCATATTAAAAATGCATTTTTCTGCTATATCATAAATTTCAAACTGCGTGTTCCTTTTTCTCAGAACCTATTCAATAGAAGCACTTGCAATCTTCACTGATTATTACTGATATGTAACTATATATATATACTGAAGTGAGCTTTTGTTAAATTTCCCAATAAATTTTTGTAAAAGTCAGTTATCGTGAAAAAAAGACAATTTTCAAAAAAATTCATGGTAATACTTTTGCGTTGAATGTTTTTGAAAAAAACTAAACAATATATTTGAAAAAGCTCACTTCAGTATAAATAAAAAAGTAATAAATATGCAGACAAAATTTGAAGTTTTTATGTTTAACAGTTTCTGAGAAAAAGGTACATAAAATAGCTCAATTTAACATTAGCGGTATAGAGGGTACCGACTACTCTTAATTCTGGCAAGAAACGCTGAAACGAGGTGCTTGTTTTAATAAAATTTATACTGTTGCCCTGTAATTTTAAATTAACCTCATTAAATTTAGTAAATAAATCTGTTAAATATAGGTAAGTCTGGTTTCCACTTCATTAAATATCCTTTAAAAATTAAAATCACGATCTAGTTTAATGAAAGCTTACACCTAATGGACCCCAAATTATTTTTTGCTGACGTGGACCACTTGAGGTTGTCCTAGACCCCTGGGGTTCGATATAGACCACTCTGGGAATCCCTAGACTATACGTTCGGAACCGTGATTATGCAAAAGCACATGTGAATGAATAATTTTTTTGGTATTTAGTGTCAGTTGAATTACAATATGCACATAAAATTGTTTTAATATGATTACGAGAAAATATTCATTGAATTCAATTTATTTTCTGGCAAAAAATGAAGAAACAATATCATATATTCGAAACATTCTTCATTTATGAATAATGCTTCTATGCAGTGGCGTAGCGGAGATAATTAGGGCCCCTTGTAAAGTCAGGTTTTGGGCCCCCAAGCCAAATCTTACAAAAGTTATATACTTGGTGTCAGTTAGGATTTGGGCCCTCTAGAGGCCCTGAGCCTCCTGCATTGAGAGAGTGGCGGGGGTGTATGTTACGCCACTGCTTCTATAATAATATTTTGCCTATATATAGCTAAGACTGTTGTACAGAGCTTTTACTACAATTTTTGAAACGTACAATTTATAGGAGTGAATTTATTCATATTTTATTACATATGAGAGAGTATAGAGAAATTTTAACAAAAAACGCCGGTTATTTCAATTGATCGTAACTCTGAAAATAATCCTAGTTCAGATTTTACACACACACAGAGAAGTCCTAGTTAAAAATGTTGCAAGATATTATTATTATTATAGAAGCCTTTTCTATAAAAGGAGTATGTTCTAAATATATCTCTTTCTTAATATTTTTGCCAAAAAATTGCATTTAAATATTTTTTTATTATAATAATATTCTTTAAAATATTTTATGTGTATATATTCTAATTCAAATGATACTAGACATAAAAAATTATTCTTTTACACTCTCTTGCAAAATCACCGTTTTCCGAACGTACTATACGATACTTTAAATTATGTGAGATATTCCGAAAGAAAATGTATTTAAAAACTGAACCCCACATTAATAAGAATAAAAACCTGGAAAAAAAAGAACATATAAAAATAATTAAAAATTGGATAAAAGTTATTTTTAATTTTAACGTCTATTTTCTAATATTTGAAATGAATGCTTCACATTGTTCCAAAGTTCCAAAATAGAAATTTTGTTGCTTTTTTTTTGTGCAAGCAAGAATCTTGTAAAAGAAATTTTAATTATTTTCCGTGTGCAACTAGTCAAGCTCCATTTTTGGCTTTGCTTTGAACTTTTTTTTCTTTTGAAATATAGTTCGTATTACGTTGCTTTGGGACACGCAGCAAACTTTAATCTAATTACGCTTATGGCCTATTCAAAATCCTGTACAAAAAGGTGTAAAAATTTAATTAACGCAGCATCACAAATACAGAGAACAAAATTTTCAAAACATTCGAAAAATTTCCATTAAGAACGAACAAACGAGTTGAAAAAATAATTATGATTTTATCAAAAGATTCTGTTATTCAATGTTCCAGGGATTTCAAGAACAATACTCCACAAACTTATAGAACTTTTTTCCATTTATTCGGTGAACAGCAAATATTTAACAGAATTCAAATTCAGACTCTTTTTTTTCGCTCCTTAAACAAATGAATACATTTTAAAAGTGTTATAGTATTATTAATTCTCACGGGAAATTTAATTCCTTTAGTTCTGCTTTATTTCAAATTTGTTTCTTTTTTTCAATAAATGAAATAGAAATAGAAAAAAAAAAGATAGTTAGAAAGAAGGCTTTTAAACAGATTAGAAACTCTCTTACGAGAACACAAAACATAATTTTTACTAGAAATAATTCGTAAAAAAAATGCATTTTAATCTAGCAAAAATACAATGGAATAATTTATGCAGCTATAATAACGCAAGTACAATAAATATTTAGTTAACTAATTCATATTAATTAGATTTAAAATTAATAAGCGAGATTTGAGATATTGTATTGTTTTTAAAGAAATATTTTAAGTTTACTTTTAAATATTTCATTGTTTCATATTTTTATTTTTGAAAGTTTAAAAGTTATACATAATTCATTTTTCATTATTTGGATTATAAAGTAATATCAAACCTTTATTTTTGCAATTATGTTATTGCAAATAACACTAATATGAGCAGTTTTAGATGTTAATTTTTTTCATTAATTTGGAAAAACCTTATGCATTATAAATGTTACTTACATAATTGGAAGTCTAATATTGTTATTTACATTTTCTTATCGAATAAAAGTGTCGAATAAATACTTTTATATTTTTAATGCTTTATTTCGTAATTGATGAAATTCAGTTTTATTTAAAAGATGTTTAGATTGTTTTTTAATCACTCAATTCCGAGTATTAAAGTAAAAATAATTTCAACAGAAATTGAAGGTACACGTTGTCAAAGAAATGTGTTGTATCAGGAGTTCAAAACTGGATTTCATTGATAACAGCTACGGAATAAAGAATTTTGATGCCTGTTAAACCTAATTCAACCGCTTATTTCTTTTCTGGCATGTGATATATTCGAATACCAAATCATTTTAGTGCAGTGTAATAGATAAATTCTTCAAACTTATACAATTGTAAATTTTTTTAATTAACCCCTTAACAGCCGATTAAAAGTTCCGTGATTCGCTCCCCAGTGCCAATGTTTTTCACGTAGATGAACGTATAAGGTGAATTGGGGGGGGGGGGGTTAAAGAATCACAAATAAGCAAATTCTTCTTTGTAAAAAAAATCCTTCAAAAACCCTATTAAGGTTATTTTATTGTCTACCAAGCCTTCGGAATAATTTCACTGACAGCAGAGCAAAGAAAGCAATCTTTTTTCGGGAAAACGTATATATACGTCTGAGCACTTAACGCACTGGTTGAGCGAGACGGATATATACCCTGGTGGCAGTTGAGGGGTTGATAACTAGCGACGTTTAGAATGTTAGATTTTAGTTTTAAACCTGATTCGTCGAACGCTTATAAAGTACAAATCCCTTTTAAAATTCAGAATTGGTTTATCAACGTCCCACTAAAATCCACATATAAATAATTTCGAGACATGTTCAAGTGACGAGGATGACAACTTAAACTGCCATCCCATTCTCCACATTCACACTCCACCAACAGAAGGACTTTGTACCACAATAAATTTAACGGCCATCAGATCCGCTAAGCGAAGGGTTTTGGAAATAATCTAACCCGCTCTCCATCGATTATGAGTTCTTATTCAACCAACGAACCTGTTACTTAGAACAGTGTGAACGTTGCTGTTCGTCGATTGCAACAGGACCTCAACGTCACGTGTAACTTCACGGCATATACGATATTTTGAATAAAATTAGTATGATTTAAGAATGAATATGAACCATAGAATGTTGAGACATTTTTTTATATGTCCTACTTAAATAAACGAATAAATAATTTGCGGTGACCCCATCTCCATAAAGATGAAACTTGTAATAACACGACTAAAAAACTCTTAATAATTGACACCGTTTGATGTAGTATCTCGCTTTTTAATTTCATACACTACCGAAGACAAAACTTAATTCGACGGGAAATAGTTACAATTCAACTCGTCGTTCCTTTATTAAAATCAGAACTTGAACAAGCAGTAGGTTTAAAGTCGCCCATCACGACCACTACCATGTACTATGAAATAATTCTAAAAACCATGTAAGCTAACTGATATTTCTTCGCAGGGCTTATATAAGGGTTTGTATAAGGTTCACATGAATTAACGTCGTTGGAGAACTACTGGCAGTGCGAGCTTATTTACTTAGAAATTCAGTAACGAGAACTACAACTGAGATAATCTCTCTTTCCTAACTTCCACACTTTCAAGCTTAACTCGTGGTCCCAGTAGCCTAACGGTCAATGTAATGGACTCGCGGCCAGCGTGACGAGTTCGAGACTTTAACCGCTGAAGACCCGCCGTGCAAAGGGGACTGAGGTACATTAAATCTGTCTAGGTTCAAACGTCTTCACGTTGAAGTGGTGAGGAAAACTGGGGGAGGTGGTCGCGCGTCTTCATCATTTGAGCATGTTTCAAAATTATGAGATACGTCGCCAAAAGCCGCAGAGTAGTGTGACGTTAATATTAAATCCCTCATTTAGGCTTAACTCATTTTAAAACGTCAAATCTCATTATTCCAACTGATGGATTTGCGTGTAAGCAACCCATTAATCAATTCATACACAGCTTGTCTTACGTTTCACTACCTTTACTAATGTGCTACTTCAGCTATTAATTGAAAGATTGTTTATTCGCAATGAGTTTCGTAATTTTGATCCACGGTAAACTAACGAGGATGACATCAGAGGTAGCTCTCCAAGCTTCCACACAACGTCAGAGTGGGAGATTTATGGTGTTCTTCACCAAAGTACCGATATCCTATTAGGGAACTTATGACTCCTACGCGATCACGAAGTTTCACGTGAGAAAGTATACAAGAAAGGACAATCCGACGCTTATATTCTAGGGCAAGTCAACCTTTGATCTCTTCATGTCAGGGGCGACAAGGACCAAGAGCCAAATAGAAATCCTGGTCACATCCAAACAGATACGATTCTGCGCCACGTGTCGTTTTTGAGGGTGACATATTCCACCTTTAAAGAGACAACAAAATTAGAAAAACTGAAACAACGCTCGCCGCGAGCTGAGAACTCAATGAAATTTCTTGTATAGCTATTCTTAAGTACGCTTATAAGAATGAGAAATAACAACAAATAATACTAGTAAGAGTGCGAGTAGTAATAATAAAATATTATTAGTTATAATCACATTTATTCGAAATAGTAGCAATAAATAAGACAAGATTAAGAAATAATAACAATAAATAGCGAGTTACTGATTAATACGTTCGGCATGAGTGAGCGTGTATTAAATGTCACACTCTAAATTAACACGAGGTCTGTTGGTGGAGGACCTCGTAATTTTGAACCATGGTCAAGTGACGAGGACGACATCTGTGATGGCATACCCTGTACGAACTTCCACATCACGCCAACGGTTGAACTTTGGGCTTTGACATATTTAAAGCGAGTCTTTAAGGTCCTGGGTGTTTTTTTCTGAATTCTTAATTTCATTTGCCAGTTAGAGGTTTATATCCATTATATGTTTATGTTATTCCAATAATTCAGTTCTTTTTTTTTTTTACACACTTTGGTTTAATTCTTTAGATGACAAAGCACAAAGAACATTATATAACTGATTCACACAACAAGCTAAAAAAAGTATAACTCTCGCATGACTTGCAGCGCTATCGATTCATTTTATATTTAATTTACAACACTGGAGCTTGAACTCATGACACTCCGGGTAGAGTCCGTGACCATGACCACTAGGCTATCGAGGCCAGCTCTGTTTTAGGTTACTCTCAAATATACTCTATAACAAAAACAAATGACGCATCAAGAAGGAGTTGCTTGGTTGTAATGAAATTTCGTATACAAAGACATTAGTACCGAACATGTAAATGATTAAAATCGGTGCCCAATGAATGAATAGCAGGACCTACAGTGCACTCAGCAGGTGTGTATAAGAAGGGATTCTTAATCTGATGGTCAAAATTTCTGTTGTATTGCGATTCAGGATACCATTCAACGACTAAAAAAGTGCCTCGTCGCAGGATTCGAGCTCACCACGAGCAACTGTCAGAGTTTGAACGATGTCGTATCATTGAATTTAAAGAGGCAGGTGGGAAAAATCGGAGAATCGCTCGTCATATGGGTCGAAGCTATGCGGCCATTAGAAGATACTGGCAAGAATGGGTGGACAGAGACAGATTTCAGCGTCATGATGGTAGCGGTTGACCTAGAGTTACAGCAGATCGGGAGGAACAGATTGATTGTCAGATCAGATGTCACAGCTTTTGATTCATCATTATCAACCATCAGACGAGCGACCCGCACACGAGTGTCCACCATGACTATTCACAGATGGCTGATAGAGCAAAATTTGCGCTCGTACCGACCGCTACGCCACCTGCCACTCACTCCTGCACACTGTCGAGCCAAATTACAGTGATGCTTGACTTGATCAGGTGGGAATCATGTTGACTGGGAACGTAGAATGTTTAGTGACGAATCCCGCTTCCAACTGTGTCCTGGTGATCATCCAAGAGGTGTCTGGAGACGCACATGGCAGCGTGTCAATCCTGCTTTCACTATTGCACGCCACACAAGCCCTCAACCAGAAGTTATGGTCTGGGGTGTCGTTTCTTTTGACAGTCGAACTCCCTTGGTCGTCATAAGAGGCACACATACAGCACAGTAGTACATCGACGACATTCTGAGAGCTACCGTTCCTTTTGCATTACCTTGGCCTTATTTTTCAGCAAGATAATGCCAGACCACATACAGCACATACTGCTATGAACATTCTTACAGCTTGTCACAAACACTACCTTGACCAGCCTGATTTCTCTCCAATCGAGCATGTTGATGAGAAGACGAGTGCATCTACCAGGGAATTTGGATGACCTGGCCCGACAATTGGAGCAAATTTGGCAAGAAATGCCACAGGAGACCATGAGGGTACTTTATCACTCTATGCCATGCCGTGTGGTAGCTTGCATCCAGGCTAGACGTGGGTCAACACCTTATTGAGCTCGTTATTTTGTAACTATGCAACTCTGAAATAAAGCATTCAATTTTTCTGAAATTATAATCATTTTCTATATTCTGTACATAATCTTTCTACTATCAATTTTCGTCTCTATCGGACAGCTCGTTCTTGGTGCTTCGTTCGTTTTTTTCCTTTTTGTTATAGATTGTATATTGAACAAATCCCGGAACGAAACATACACTTCTATAAAATCACTTGACATTATAACACGTTTTATTATGATGCATCTTTGAAACTGAAAATACATAAAAAGGCAGTTTTTACATCTTTAACATGTAAACAGAAAACCTTATTTAGCAGTGTGTGTGTGTGTAGTAAGCATAAAGAATCATGGAGCACATTTTTCAATATAAATATAGGTCAATTCAAAACAGAAATGAGTATTAAAAAATACGATTTTCTCTGCCGGGCAATGAAGTTAGAACACATAATATTGGTTCTGGAGTAATTTTAAATCTAAAATAAAAAGTGTTATCAGTTCTTCAACTTTACTCGAAAACAACCTTAATAAGAATCTTTGCACTTTAAGAATGAAAAACGAACATTTACTCAAACTCTGCTCACCCCCTAGTGCTTACAACCCTCCATTTTAATCAATCTACACGAAGACACCAAAACTCAACGAATCCGGTTAGAACTGGTCAAAACACCCCATCTCCCTCCACCAATTCCGAAGCAGAGGGTAGAGAGGGAATCCAAATTTGTACCACCAAATACATATCAAGGCGCCTCAGACCAGTCAAACGTAAGCAACAATTTGATTAGGGCACCCAAGCATTAAATGAAATGTGCTTTCGGAGATTAGGAAGGGGGGTGGGCAACTATCATCCTCATTTAGATTCTACAGCAAACCCTTCGTTCCGACCCTCCCCATCCCCTTAGCTTGACTCCCTCTCCTTGGCCAGATTTGCGAGAGGACTTGTCGCAATATTGCTTTTCGACCGTCCTTGGCTATTCATTTAGGAGATTATTTCTATAATTACGATGGAAAATGCCCACAGCTGAAAATTTTATTCCTCTACCCTACTCCCGTCGCACTCCCTCTCCTTTTAGCCCGGATAAATTAAAGATTTCTGGAAGAGTTTTCCCTCCTCTTCCAGTTTTGAATTTGTACCTTTGAGTGCGATTGGAATTGCAAATGAAGGTTTGAGAGGGATGGATGGGTTTTCGCCTTTTATAAAAGAGAGAAGGTGTTAAATTCGGAGGGGGGTGAGTGGACAAAAATGGAATAATTGTTTTCACTGTGCTAACTGGAGTGTTAATGTTGGAGTGGCGCGACGATGTTTACTTGTCTTCGAAATTTTGGAACGAATTCCGGATTCTATGCAGGATAATTTTGTCAAATAGAATCTTAAGGAAACAGGGAATATAACTCCTTCGAGAAAGGATGTTTGTAAATAATCGTGTTGAAAAGGACCGGATTAAAAATTATAGAATCAGGTATTGCATATATACAAAGGATTGTAAATGTTAAAGTAACAAAAAAAAAAAAGAAACAAAATCAAAGCAATATAAAATGTTTCCCATTTAAACTTCAATGTATTTTTATGTTTATTTTTAGGGATTCATTTGTAAGTTTTCAGTTCTTAAAGAAATACTTTCAAACTAGCCGTTACCCACCTGCTTGGCTGGTATTTCATGATGTAAGGCTATATATATATATAGTATAATAATATAAAATAAGTTAGAGAGTTATATTACAAAGGAGAGTACAAGGCCAAAAAAGAAAGAAATTGGATTCCAAGAAATATAATAATTGAAGATACAGGACAAGTCTTTGGACTAAAATGGAGACCTATTATGATTTCTAAAGCTGTCTCTGAATTAAGCCAGCGAATAAGGGTTAGACTGCATTATGTTACCACCCTCCCCGTACAGCTGAAATCTTCAACATAACAGAAAAAACAGAGCCATGTTGAAATATTAGGCCTATATATATATGCATATATATAACTCATTATTACCTAAGTCATAGCTTTAAGCCTTCAATAGTACTGAAAAATATTCTTATACCACTTGCCTCTTGATATGAAGAGAGCAGGACTTGAATTTCTTAAACAATAGTATATTTATCATTTATGCCCCAGTACATCTTCTCCCCTTCGTAGTCGATTTCCATAAAACCTATTCTTTATTCATCCATTCAATAGAAGAAACAAGTTTGACAAATTTGAAGTTTGTAATTCAAAAACAGAATTTTTTTTAACTATAACACCCCTGCACTCCCCTGACCCTTCTTCACAAACTCTTTTTGGGGTCGATTTCCCCACAATATCCATTCTTAGCGAATGTGTCCTTAAAGGAAATATGTTTATGAAATTTTGAATCTGTACTTTTAATAGATAAAAATCGAGGGTTTTTATCCAGCCATATTTCAAAATTCTATGTCTTAATGTTCCGGAGATCTTGTGATGAAAGAGTATTGTTTATCTACTATATATATAGGTCCAGGTGTCCCAAAAGTCCTTTAACATTTGAGAAATCAATAATTCATGGAATTAAGCAGAGAGAGGTAAATATATGGACACGTGCATGAAATATTGTGGGATCTTATTGAAACAAAAAAGGCACAAAATTGTCAATAGACAGCGCTTTATATAACAAAAGCAATAATTAGCATAACAGTTGATTTCTTGCAATAAATGATGTTCCCGATAATAAATGTTCAACATGTCGGTTGTCATTTATCAGCAACATCTATAGTCGAAGACAATACAGCACTGTACAGCATATCTGTACGTAGGGTGAGAAATTGCCCTCGGATGTTGTCTTTTAGGTAGGTCGGACGATCACCACTGAAGTTTTTATCCCACACACATGTCTGGAGCAACTCTAGTCTCTTTCGAACAACCATTTCAGCAAATTTTTCAAGCAGCTGTGAGGGTGAAGACTTGCCATAAACAAAACGATGCGCTCTGACGTCAGCCGTGCCCTATCTTCACAGTGAAAAATTACTCAAAAATTTTTGTTTCGGAAAACGAACGTCCAGTAATATATCTTTTGCTCCGCTCTCGCCTTTGTTGACAGTCGTAAAGAGAAATGAAGCGTTATTCTGTGTTTAAAATACTACATGCCACTATAATATTATACGCCTTTTCTGATGCGTTTGACGAAGTCGAGGCTGTCATCTTTACCACCATCTTGTTTATGACTTAGGGAGCTGAAGAACGCCATTGGAAATTTCGAGCAATTCTTTCAGCTCCACTGAGAAAAAGTTGTTCGAAGCCGTTGCTATGACAACTGGGCAAAAATCGCTCCAAATGGTGGTTTTGAAGAAAAATTGCTCCAAATACTAATACGTATGATAAGTCCTTTGAGGTAACCTCTCAACCTATAATCACACGAATTGAGGTATAAGCATCTAGGAAACTAAACATAAGGGAATAGGCGGCACAGTAAGCGATCTTCACCAAACGATGTGCACAAGAGATTTTTCACATTCTTTTGGTGATTAGATCGTATTGCTGTAGTAACAGACTCTTTTCTGATATTACAGATGTTTCTAACAAGGCCCATTCTAGTAAAGTTAACATGCCACAATTGTCTTAGCCCGGGATAGAAGTTCTAGCTATATAAAAACAAAATATTATTGAAGCATTTTTCAAAAAATGAAAAAATTTGAAAATATGTCATTCTATCTTCATTTTTTACCAAAAAAAAATTGTGCATTTAAATAATATTTTCTTGTAAGAACATTCTTACGGCAATGTTCTAATTCGAATGACACCAAACATCAAAAGCATTATCCATTTATACGGGTTTTCAAAATCATGGTTCCGAACTTAGTCTCTAAAATAAATCCCCTGAATTTTTCCAGAACAAATTTTTAAAATTCCTCAATAAATCCGATAAATTTTTAGAAAAAAAAAAGGAAATTACCGTAATAAGCAACGAATTGGAAATTGTCATAGAGGTAAATTCGTCTCAAGTGCGATGACCCTACAGGCAATCCTTAAATGCCGTCAACATAGACCTGCAATTAGTATAACACCGCTCCTCATACGCCCCCTTTCCCCTCCTTCAAGAACGTACCATTGCAATCCCAACAAAATTCCTCCGCTTCACAGTCCTTGGTACTTAATACCATCTATAATTAAAGACGTCCTTTTCTCCCGGAGATACGTATTTACTTATTTAAATATTTTCCCAAGAACTCACCAATCGTCTATGCAAAGTTTGTGTACATCATCCCATGCTTTTCCAACTAAAACAGTTATCTTTCTCATTCACCCCTCCTCCGCCCTTCAAAACAAACATGCCTTTCCTTTCATTCGCAAAACGTAATTAATTTTTCACTGCTACCCCATAACGACATCATCATTATCTGAGAATCAATACGGAAAAATGATTTTTTGAAAAAGGTCCCCCTTGTCTCTCTCTCCTTCCCCCTCTCTCTGTGCCTTTGGTTTTCTTTTCGCCGAGTTATTCCTCCGAATAAAAATACCACTGTATCCTTTTCTCTGTAGAATTGTTAATGAATTTATAATTACCAACTATGACCCCGCTTCGAAATCACTCTCTTTCAAGTTTGCTCAAGCTAATCAGCATTGAGAAAGAGACGGAGGGGGGGGTTGGCAATAGGGGGGTTTTCTTGATTAATTGCTACGCAATTAGAGACTATGTTTTAGTACAATTGTGCGTGCGTGCGTGCAGGGCAAGAGCGTTCTTTGTCGCGCTGAAGAGGGGAAAAGCCTCCTTTTGCCCAATGTTTTAAAAGATATTTCGGAAACATCGATAGGGAAAAATCGTAAGTGAAAATCGGAGGGATGTTTTAAAATGGCCTGGGTAATTAACTCGGGAAGAAAGGGGGGAGGGGGATAAAAAATAATAATTCGAAAATGAGGGACACAAGTCGGTCTTCAAAATCGCATTTCGCTTTTAATTGCACGTTTTGCCTCGAAGCGGATTAAAATGGATTGTACTAATTAATTATTAACGTAAATATATCAATTTCAGAAAAAGGAGATTTCATTGGAAAATGGCGAGTTTTCTCGGTGTAATTGGGGGTGAATTTGTTGTTTTTTAATTACCAGATATCACGCGCAAAAGCTTTTCCTTCATGTTTGAATGGCAATTCGCTGGTTACAAATGGGAATGTTTAAAAGATGGGGTTTTGTTCGAGAGCTTCATGAATAACTTCCTCGAAAAGTTGACGATAATTTAGGCTTTTCGTCATTCAAGCGTGCTTCTGAATCACCGAAATTTGATAACTCAAGTAATTGAGCTAATTATGTATCAAACGAACTTGTTAATTCGGGTTTTAAATATTAAAATGAAGCACTAAAATAGATGGGAATTTTTCTGTGTGATTAACAGAAATTGGGTGAAAATTAAACGTGAAAAATGTTCAAGAAAAAAAATTTAAAGTATATATATATATATATAATCCCTTTAATCCTAATTTATAAGCAAATTTAAATGATATTTAAAGCAGCCAACATCTGGAAAATTGCTTTTTTGAAATTACCAGTTAGAAATACTAATTAATAGGATTACTTTATTGCTGAAATTTGTTAAGTTGTATTATAGTTGCAACTCCATAGTACTTATACACATAGCCAAAAAGATCTTATTTTTTATAGACAGGCAATGCGTATAAGCACAATATGCAGGCAAACACTCCTTGCAATGGCATGAAGTGATGAAAAAGAATGGCTTAGAATAGAGGTCAATTTATTCGTAAAATGTTGTCTTGGAAGTGAGTGGTTGAATATTAATGTCGCACTATTCACCCACTCGAGAGATTTTGGTGAAGGACCTCGTAATTTTGAACCATGGTCAAGTGATGTGGGTGACACTCGAGCTGACCCACCCCTCTCAACTTCCACATCATACCAATGGGAGGACGTTGGAACCTCGACAGATTTGTCGAACATTGGCCTTCTCTGCACGACAAGTATTTAGCGGTACTAGGCTCGAACTCGTTACACGCCGGCCACGAGTCCGTTACTTTGACCACTAGGCTATCGCGGCCACATGTCGTCTTGGGAAGACACCCCTCAAGCAGAATTCCAGCAACGTTTACTTTTTGGCATACATGGGTTGGTGATCACTCAAGAATGGACAAGAGCCACTTAAGCCCCCAGCATAAATGAGAACACCATTTTCCATATTTTATGACATTATTAAAGATTAATAAAGAGAATGTTGAAAAGACTTGTATATGCAACAACAATCAAACTTAGCTTTAATTTTTAGTGTAAACATGACATTCTATAGTAAAACACACTTCGGTATTTTTTGTACGATAATTTTTTCACAAAACCAACATTATGATATTTTGACAGTGGTTGATCTAGAGAAAAAAGTTTAGTTTTTGAAGTACAGTAGAACTTCGTTTATCCGAACGTTTATTATCGGAAACAGTTTTTTTTTTGTCAACTACATGTACTGTATATGAATACGTTTTCGAATAGAGCAATGCTCAACAGTTGTTTCACGTGAGGCCAAAAGTGACGGAAAAATCCAAGCGGAGGGATATTTGGGGAATTTCATTTGTGTGGTTTGATGAAAAATGCATGGAATAAGCCAGATTTATAGAAGGAGAAAAAGACTTCTATGACGACCACAGGAAGAAATTTACCGACTTTGTCCAATCGATCCCAGGGTTTCAAGAATTTTGCTGAAGATGTAGGAACCTGGATGGCATACGATGCAGAAGACTGTGGATTTCAAATGCTAAATGATCACGAGTTTGGGACTTCCGTGCAAGAAGAATCCGACCCTGTCGACGATGAAACGGATAAAGATGACGACAACAACCACAACGAAAGTAGCAAGGGTCCATCAAATGATGACGCGTTTCTGCGTTATAGACAGCTATGGAGTGGTACGAACAACAATCAGAGGGCTGTCCTACTCAACTACTGCTGCGCAAGAGAATCAGAAACCTTGCAGTGAAAAAACGAAGGTGTACAATGGTACAGCGAAAAATAAGTGATTATTTTCCACAATGAAGGTAAAATCACTACATTTTGCACCTATTTTGCTTTTTTTCCAAGAACGTTTCCCGCATATGATGATTTTCAATACTCGTATAGTGTCCGGTATCATATACTGCATGAATCGTATTCGGTTTTCCGTTATTCGAACATTCACGTATCCGAACGGTATCCGGTCCCAATTGATTCGGATAAACGATGTTCTACTGTAATTGAAGATTTTACTTTATGTAAAATTTTATTCACAAATTATAAAAACGTTAACTAGAGCTTGACAGTCTTGATCGTGAGTGCAATTGGAGGTACTCTTACTCCTGTGAAAATATATACATATATAGAAATGAATCGTTGATATCTTAGTTACCTTGTTTCACTTACTAGGCTCTTTTTTCTCGAAAGTTAGCCAAACATCAGTTTGGAATATTGATCAGAGGGTACAGTGAAAGCAATTATATATATCTCCCAGATTTATTTTTTTTCATTAATTATTACCCAAACTACTTCATAAGTTTGAAAATACGTTTGCTATTTTAAAACTAAGGAATCAATACTTGGGTCTTTTATATGTAAATAGGACTAAAAATTTTTATTAAAACAATATAGTAATAATGAGGCATATGTTTAACCCTTTAACTGCTACCAGCGTATATATCCGTCGCACTGAATCGGTGCGTTGAGAGCCATAGACGTATATATAGGTCTTTCCGAAATACGGTTCCTTTCTTTGCGCTGCTATCAGTAAAACTCATTCGAAGGGTTCGGAATGGATAAAATGACCTTGACAGTATTTAGGAACGATTAATTTTTATTTCAGAGAAAAATTTGCTTATATATATCTGTGCCTCTCATTTCTTTTCTCACCCAAAACACCGCATACGTGCGTCTATGTGAATAACGGTAGCACTGAAGAGCTATTAGCGTAACTTTTAATCAGCAGTTAAGGGTGTGGGTTAAATTGAAGACCGATTCCATTTTTAAATCGCTTTTGAAGTTTGCTTTGCAATTAATTCGGGAAGGTCATTCATTCTCTTTGGAAATCAAGTATTGTATTACAGCCTGAATTCGTTGGTTTCGGTATTCACGCTCTATTAAAATAGAGAAATAAAAACGTGTTTACATTACATTAGAATTTTTTTGAAAATTTTAAAAATATTTTCATTGTTTTTATTGAAAAAATAAATAATTATTTAAAAATTTCTTTCAAAAATTAGCTAAAGTGGCGAAGTTCTGTAAAAAGTTTTGAACAGATATCAGGAGCAAAATATAGTTTTTAGGTAAAAAAAATCTTTTTAGAACTATAAGCAATTTGTGTTTTTTTTTCCTCTTAAATATTCTGGAATTGAAAAAGAAATTCTTTCTATCTCACTTTATAAAGTTTTTTTTACTGTATTTCGGATATATATAGCATATTGTAATGGGTTTTCAATTAAACGTATTTCGTTACAGCTTTTGCTGCATTAATTGAAATATCTGAATGAATCTTATTTTGAAATATACTTTTAATTTTTTTCCATAATTAATCATGTTCTTAGAGAAAATGTTAATGTGTATTTTAAAGATTCAAATTCAGTTTTTGTTTTTTTGAAAATCTAATTTAATATTATAAGTCACAGCTGTATTTCTTTTTCTCGGTATTTTTATTGATAAAAAAATAATAAAATAACGTTTTAAACAAATGTAAAATTTGTGTCATTCGAAAACTGGTTTTATTAGTGCTATAAAAATGTTTTCAATATAATAAATTGCTTTAATACACTTGTTGTAAATTACTTAAACAGAAACAAGGTTTAAAAAACTATTTTCTAAATACGGGAACATAATCACTCATACTATAAATGATTTTGGGAAGAAATGAATAAATAGAACACTAAAACAAAGAGCTATACATGGTGCATGTATAGTAAATTTCTCCATTTTTAAAATCCTTCTGTCTAAATAAAGTTATAGGGATATATTTCCTTACCTACATGATTGATTGATTGTTAATTAATGTCACTCTCTCTAAAAAGCAGCAAGAAGGCCATCGACACAATGCCCAAAGACAGCGATTCTCAAACTGTGGGGCACCCCCCCCCCCTAGAGAGCGTAATAACCCTACGGAGGGGGGGGGAGTGAGCATAAATTAATTTACTTAAAAGAAGCAAAACAAGATACATTCTGACATAATAAAAATACACATTTTTTTACACGTTATAATATGTTGCCAAGTTTTGTTCCAATTAAAAAATAAGAAAGGAAAAGTAACACAATACTTATCTTATTACTTAAATGCAATTTTTTTTTAAATTTCCAATGGCCAGGGTTGCAATAGAACTCTACACCACAAGGGGATAGGAACAAAAACAAAAACAGACAAAGCAAACAAAATAGGTAGAAACAAAATGGCGAGAAAAGTCTATGGACCCAATAAGTCCCTAGCTTGCCAATAAAGATCGCACAAAGAAGAGCCCTTAGTTCTAGGAAGCGGCGATTGTGGTCAGTATCCATGTCCTCCCAAAAATCACAGAGCGTGCAGAAAGGGACCCGGGCAACATTTATTCGATGAAGATGTTTGAGGAGACAGTCTTGTCCAGTAGCCAGACAAAACTCGGCAACTGCTTTACGTCTTGGCCACATGGGAAGATCTTTAAGATTATCAGATCCTATTGTAATTTCTCTCTGGGTATTGAACTGGAGTAAGATCATTCATCTTTTTCTTAATAATACGCTTGACACTTGTAAAAGGGACAGCTCTCCTTGTTGTCTGTTGAATGTAAGCCCCCACGTTCTTTGCTAGGTGGTTCACTAACTCATTACCAGTTACAACGCAGTGTCCACGGATCCAGTGCAAGACGATTTCCTTAGAGTACTGCTTAAAAGTAACTTACATTGGTGTCCAAAAGTTAAGCATAATTGATAATTATGTGAATAAAGAAGGAACTGTAAATCAGAATGGTAGAAAACGTGATATGCGAGTGTAAAAGGGCTATAAAATAAGGAAGCAAATCAAAAGAATGATAATAATTAATTTTACTATCCAAAGTAGCAGTTTGAAAGAAAACTGAGCATAGCAAGGATTCACACTTTAAAGAAAAAATGAAAGAAAACATTCAATAAAATACTGATGCTGCAGTTTAATAAGGTGTGTGGTCACCTCTGATAGCCAGGCACGCTGCACAGCGATTTACCATACTTGCTATGAGATGATGAATGAGTTGAGGGCTCAAACGGTTCCAAGCTCCTTGGAGAGCTTTCTTCAGTTCTGTAACGGAGCTTGGTGGATACGAAAGGGCTGCAATTTGTCTCCCGAGCATATCCCATACATGCTCGATAGGATTTAAATCAGAGGAGTTCGCAGGCCACGACATGCGCTGGATGTTTTCCGTTTCAAGGAAGTCATCAATCCGCACCTCTCGGTGACATGGCGCATTATCATCCATGAATATGAAATCAGGACCGACAGCACCTCGAAACAAGTGAACATAAGGCTCAAGAATTTCGTCTCTGTATCTTTGAGCAGTCACAGACCCCGTGTCATAGAAATGGAGGTCTGTGCGGCCGTCCATCATGATGCCTGCCCATACCATTACTCCCCTTGATGGAAAATGATGTCTTTCAGTTATGCTTCTTGGTTCAAAACGTGTTCCACGTTCTCTCCATATCGTTACCCGCCGAGAATCACTACTCAGACTAAACCGGGACTCGTCACTGAACATCCCATTGTCCCACACTCCAATATTGATGTTTCAAACTCCAGTTCAAACGAGCTCGTTTATGCGCAGACGTGAGGGGAATGCAAACTGCTGGTCTTCTGGCATACAGGCCAGCATTATTGAGTCTCCTGTAAACAGTTTGTCTCGAAATTCGTATTCCTGTGGCGACTGTGAGCGCCGAACCCAGTGCTCTGGCAGTACTGCCCCTCTGACGTCGCGCACTTATTACCAGATATCGGTCTTGGCGAGGGGTTGTGACTCTTGGTCGACCTGATACTGGTTGTCGGGTAACATCTCCTGTTCTTTGAATCCTCTTCCACAGTCTTGAGATCACAGACTTGTCCACATTCAGAATTCGAGACACTTCGGTTTGTGATCGTGAGGATTCCAGCATTCCAACGATTCTTCCTTTCGTAAACATGTCCAATTGGCGTCTTTGTGCCATCATTCACCTTGTTTGATGGTTAACAACGTTCCTTCGCACAGCAGTTGCACGAAACTTGTCTGAACTGCCTATGCTGCGTGAATCGGTTTCTCCACGTTCCGACATGCGCCGGTGTTTCGCGCAGGACGTAGTCGACTGAAAAGTTTTGCATAAACCCAATGTTTCTTCTTCACCCAATTAATATCCGCAAGAAATTTGGAATAATTTTACGAATATTTACTCCATGTTTTTCACATTTTGTGATTTATGCTTAACTTTTGGACACCAGTGTACTTATGCAAAAATACAAAATTACTATGTACAAAATTTAATAATTATCTTGATAATTTGTATTGTTTATAATTAAGGTCGTTGTTATTGTTGTTATCCTCGAAAGATCTGAAATATGTCATATCAACTCCAGAAGGCTGCTGACTGCCATAAAAGCGATATTAAAGTGGGTTCGGACGTTAAGGCCCCCCCCCCCTGAAAGTCCGATGCAACTCAGAATGTAATCCGGAGAAGCTGCATGGTCACAGCATTTTTGACTAGTGGTGTAGATTTTTCTGCCCCTATAATAGGAAAGAAATTCAAGGTGGACACTTGTTAGTCAAAGCCAGATTAGTCTGAGAGCCACGATCACGTTTGATTTCCAGCAGAGAACCAAGGGATGTTCCTATGTACCATTGGTGCGTAAGTGAAATATGTCATATTAAATTCAGTTTAAATCTTTCATTTGAGTATAGTTCTTGAGTAATCGAAGAGCCAATGTTAAGATCGTATTGTAGCTTTAGTTTCAAAGTACATTATTATTGCATTCAATACATTGTAATTGTAAAGGGTTGATGAAATGACGATTGGAAATTGGATCACAAATATTAAAAGTTTGAGAAGCACTGCTCAAAGAGGCTGAGTTTACCCATCAGAGATTACAGCTTCAAACAGTTCACCGGGAAAAAATCCTTCTCAATCAGCCTTTATTGAACAAATATCATTTACAGTTCCAAATTATAGGCAAGTGTTAACAAACTTGTTAAGGCTGAACTTAGTTTCAAATTATACTTGAACGAGAAACATACAAAGCTCGGAGAGAACAAAGAAACAGCGTAAAAGAAAGGAACAAAAATAGCATTCCAATCTATTTACAAAGTCAACATGTATAACAAAGATATCCAATACAGATTGCATTGTTAGTACAAAGATCAGAGCAGAAAATCTGTCCTATTAAATTCAGATTATACATTTGTTTAACTCAGCCTCCTTCCTGTAAATATACTTTCTTTATTTTCCTTCTATTTAATATAAAAGAATCCCAACACTGGAAGGAAGGCGATTCATTTTTATGATTGAGTGGCAAACCACCTGTTTTAGCACTTTCAGATGTGAGTACTAAGTGAAATTCATTAGTGAAAACACTTAAGTGTTCAGAGCCTCTTACATAACCGCTAAGACGATTTGGGGGTATTGACGGCGGACCTTTTAATTTTGAACCATAGTCAAATAATGAAGACGACTCTTGAGCTGATTCTTCACAAACCAACCTTTCACATCTCGCCATCATAAAGACTTTGAACTTTGACAGATTTAACGAGCATTCACCCCTTGGTCACTTCTTTGCCTTCAAGTATAATTTGAAAGGAATTACACAAGTATTTTGTGCTCTGTTAGTTATATGGAGATACTTAAGTGTAATTTTAAAAAAATATTTTACTTTTGAATGTAATATGATATTCTCAAGATACGCAGAGTGCATCAAAAAAGATCTTTTTGGGGGGGGGGAGAGGGGATTACGTGAATCTCAATCATAATGGAAGTTATTTTAGAAATGCATGTCATTTTTTCAACCTTTTCTTTATTTTCTTTCCTTTTATGCAACATACATGCCAGCAACCATTCGAAATCTACAAAACAGTCATAAATAGAACAATTTCTATTACTCTCAACTCACACACAAAAAAAAGGAACGAACGCGAGTGATTTTTTTTCTTTTTCCCATTTCGATATTACTTTTATTATATCCTCGATATTTTAACAAGAATGCAACACAAGTCCATTGTGTGTGTGTGTATTTTATTTTTGCTACTAAGAAGAAAAACGAAAATATTAAATTTCGGAGTAAAGGTAAGTGCAATGTGCACAAGGAGCACTTTGTATTCGCCGGCCCCCCCCCCCCATCCCTCCCCTTTTCTGTTCTTGTACGACTCTCCCTCAATATTTATATTCTATTTTGATTCTTTAAAGAAGCTATAAGCTGAGCTGAAATAAGTCATCTTTTCCGACACGGTTGCTATGGAGACGTTGTCAAAGGTTGTCAGTCGAAACACACGTCATTGGCGCTCTGCATAAAGAGGCAGATGGGGATCTGCCCCACATTGCGTCATGGATCAGATTACGGGACCGTAAAATGATCTTATATCTACTAGATTCCTTTAAAAATGTTTCTATTCACTGCTTGAAAATGTAAAGGATTAAGATGCATTATAAAAAGGTATTTTCTAACTCACCGACTCCTCCAAGGTAACCCATCTCATCCTTAGCCCTTACCGGCTTAAGGCTGGTTTCGCGTAATAGGGCTCGAAATCGGAACGTTTTAAAAAACACTGTAACTTTAGTATTTATTTTTATCCTTTAGGCTTGATAAAACAGTATATTCTGTAGCGCTTTTCATTATTGTAATAATCAGTTTTTTGTACTGGTAAAAAATGTATATTCTACAATTTATCCTTTCTACAATAATACTAAGCGCATCCAACACGCTTTTTTACCGAGTTTTTTGTGATCTCATGCATTTAACTGAGCTTCAGTGAAACTTTCAGAAGTTCGTTCCCACTTTATGGGAACGATTTTGTACTTCATTTTCTCGTTTGGATTTTTAGATAAAACTTTGGAAACTTAAACATAATCTTTGTTAATGTTTTCTTTTGTTAGGAATGTAAAATAAAACATTTATTTTAAAAATGGCTCCTAAAGATTATACATGACTCGAAGGTTACGTAAATTACGTTTTCCAAGGAGATATATTCGAATCAACAAATTAAAAAGCGGTGTAAAAATCTCGGCTATTGCATTTCAATCAAAGTTACTTATAATATATTAAATTTGAAAGGAAAAAAGCGTCTTGCTGATAGTGAAAATAAAAACAGGACCATAAAACTTCATCCTAAGACTGTTCAAACGCAGGCAACTATCAAAAAAGGGAAATTTCTGATTCTAAAAGAAAATCTGCCGACTGAAAGATTTATTGAATCGAAACTTGATACGTCTTCCAGAACTGTAATTAAAATCATTGATAAGGATTTTAAGTTAAAACAGTTGTTTAAACCTGAAGTTCGTCTCCCTTTTAAAACATATAGCTGAAAGAAAAGCAAATTGTAGAAAATTATGTAAAAACACCTAGATGCTGAAAAATGGAAATTAGTGGTAACACTCAAAGAGGCATGGGTATATATAGGTGACTGCAGAAAAAAAAAAGATCAATTTTCTAATTGCTGAACTAAAGGGAATGACTGTATGAAATGGCATCGTCAGAGTACAGTAAAGTTTCTAAAGGGGATTCATGACAGTTGCAGGATTTTCTTACCAATGGCAAATTAAAATTCAAAGAAGTCCCAAGTAAAGCCAAAATTAATTCACTCTACCATCAGTAGAATATGCTAGAACCAATTTTTGAAGAAGAAATTCCAACTTTCTATGAAAAGCACACTGATAAAGTTAAGCTTCTTATGAACAAAGCCTCTAGTCACAATGCCGCTAATTTAGCAAAGAATGAATCAGAAACAGGAATAAAGTGATACATTTTATAATACGTATAAAATCATCTTGCGCTTCTGCAATGGACTCTTGTGATTTCAGTTTACTAAAACGAGCCTAATGAAAACGACTTTCAAGTACACTGAATGAACTTTAGAAAACGGTTCAAGAATGGGTTAAAATTTGCATGACAGTACTAAGAAAAAGTTTACTTTCATGGAAAATTCGAGCTAGAGTTATTGTCAAGAATATCAGAAAGTCAAGGCTAGGGAGATAGACGCAAATTTCCACAAAAAATACGGTATTTGTTGAAAAAAAGTAACTATCAAAATCGTTTTCATGAAGTGTGAACGACCTTCTGTAGTCTGAGCATTAAGTTAAAATCTAGTGGAAACAATAATGTGGTAATCACAATGCAGGTATATCAAAACCAAATGTGTGATACATGTATCTATTATACAAAGAAAAGAAACTCACTCATCACGAAATCTTAAGAGCTATTACACCTACAAACCTGAAATTCGTTTGTTAACTAGACATCCGATCACAGGTTTTGTATAAATCTACTCCCAACGGGGTTTCTTGGGGCCTTATAGATGAAAAATTTACGTTTTTGAGCCTATTACATTTACAGACTTAAAATTTAGCAGGCATGCTTATTTCATTAAATAGAGATCCGCCAAGAACGGTTTTTTCGGTAACAGATTCTCAAAGAGGGGTTCTATCAAGGCAAACAGATTTAAAAAATTCCAATTTCTAACTATTAGACCAACAGACCAGAAATTTGGCAAGCATGTTTTTTTTTGTTGAGTAGAGATCTGCTATATATATATAAATGAGTTTTATGGAAATCGATTCTAGGAGGAGGAAGGGGGCTGGTTAAGAGGGAGTAAACGATCATTATTCTTCCGCTTTAGAAATTTAAGTCCAGCCATTTTTTAAATCAAAAGGTCAAGTGTTCAAGAATGTTTTTTATTCAATCGAAAGACTAATGTTAGGACTTAGATATAAATTTTTTAAAAACCATACATGCCATACATCATGAAATACCCCACAAGCGGATGGTTATAGATATACATGTTACTGTTAAAGTGTATAATTCAGTTATTTCATGGAAAAACTAGGTATTTCATTAAATAACAAGACAAGCCAGTTAAAGTATATAATAGATGAATTTCATGATTTACCTAGTTATTCCATGAAATAGCTAATGATGGACCGTTAAAGTGAAAAATAAAAAATTTCAAAGTTATTTTATAAATTAACTTATCATAAATAGTTAAAATCCCTCGAAAAATTCATTTTATCCCTATTGCGGTTGATTATATAATTAGTAAATAATAAGGAATAGCATATGTTATAAATTGTTATTGCTCATATTTCTAACATTACTCAGAAAGTTAAAAAAAAAGAATATGTTGCAGTAATAGTTATATTTAAATATTATAAAAAGTTACATGCTGGGGGAAAGCTCTTGTTTCATAAAAACATTATATAAACTTTTTCAAACAAAAATGTAAGAGAATATTAATTTTAATTTTATGAAATACCTTTATATATATATATATTTTACTTTTCATTATTCACTAGAGCATAGATTGCTGTGATGATTCTTTGGATTGCCTTGCATATAACTTTTGAAACAAGCCCACACTTTTCACTATTACACATTTTTTACGTGAGCACTTTTTAAATCCTTGTCCAGTGCCACAACTTTGAGTTGTTGCAACAGAAAGAAGCGTCGTGCCAATATTCGGGACTTCTTCAATGGAAATTAATTCTTTCTCACATATACTGAACTGATAACCAGACTACAGTTGTTTTATTCAGCAATCTCTTGTTCTTCATCAGAAAAATCTTTCCCCAAAGCAGCTATATAAGCGGTTCAAATCTGACTAAAAGCAGCTAGAACCGGTTCAAAGAATTTTTGAGTGCTGTATTTCATATGCTCTCTCGAGTGCTGCATTTCATGAATTAATGATCAAGGAATCGTTATTCTGTAGAATACCTAATTAAAGCGAAGAATTCAATAATTTAATATACTTTAACTGTCTTGTCTAGTTATTTCATGAAATACCTAGTTATTCTATGAAATAACAGACTTCACACCTTATCGGTAACAGATATAACGGAAGGTAATAAATATAAATACTTTAGAATTTAATGTTTCCCATATGAAATCAATGATTTTTCTTATATAATGCTCACATCACTTGAAGATTATGTATCACATTTCAAACAAGGCGTTTTAAAAATTATATACAGCCGACTCTCGATAATCGACATTTAAATTTTAAATTATGCAGCAATTGTACATTTGTATAAAATTACTTTAAAATATTTTTAAAAAGTATATATTATACAATATAAATATCATACAGAAGTTAAAAGTCATGTATTTAAAATAATACATTTATATAGTAACTCTCGAACAGGACTCCACCAAATCTCTTCCATTCCTCATTGGAAATAAAACCGTTTCGCACCCGGTTCCCTTAGAAACTGTCCCTAACACTATTGGTTCTCAAGGCAGGGTCCAGCCCGCCCATGCCCTATCTGGGGCCACATTCTATAAGTCACACAGATGAGCCATAAATCGTTATGTCAGTCTGATGAAAGAAACACAATCTTCGCCTGAGGAACCGAGAAACACAAAGAAGGGGTAACAGACAGATGGTCATCAAAGTGGCTACGTTGCAGGGGAGACATGTAGAAACAATACAACACAAAACATACAAGCTCCAAACTGTTTGCTACAGGACTCCAGATAGTAAGTGTTCGAATTGTCGAGAGTTTTATAAGGATAACTTAGAATTATCGCGTGTTGTATGGCCAGACACAGATTTTACTTAGAAATATTGAGTATACCAAACCGTATTGTTTTAGTTCGAAATATCAAGGGTTTTTCTAGGGGCAGATCATATACAAGGGGTGATCAAATGAAAAGGTATGAAACGACACGGTGGGTACAAATATAGACTTTATTCAAAATATACACCATAGGCCTGAGCACAACGATCCCACTGATGAACAAGCCGCAGGATTCCTTGTTCCCAGAATTCCTGTGGCTGTGACGAGACCCAGTCCTTCACAGTGTCCTTGAGTACGTCGTCCGAGTTGAAGCGCTTTCCTTTCAGGTGTTTCTTCAGTGGACCAAACACATGGAAATCGCAGGGTGACATGTCCGGACTGTAGGACGGATGGTCCAACGTCTCCCATTGAAACTTGTCCAGTTCCATTTGTGTGACTCTGGAGACGTGTGGACGCGCGTTATCATGGAGCAGAACCACACCCTCAGTGAGCAGCCCCGGTCTTTTGTTCTTGATGGACCTGCGTAGGCGTCGGAGTGTCTCACAGTACACATCGGAGTTATGCTTTTTCTGTGCTCGAATAATTCTGTGCTCGCATCATTTGGACGCCGCTTTTTATAAGAGCCTTTGCTCTCTCCTGCGCATGCGGGCTATCCGCGCATGATTCGATCCCAGTCAGAGTCTCCAATGGCATCCCGAGATGTCTCGCTACATTCTCCCTTGGAGGAATATGCAAATATTTAACTGTTTCATTTTTATGTCGTTTCGTACATTTTCATTTGATCACCCCTTGTACTTCGAATTAGCGAGAGGTTCGTATTATCGAAAGTTTGAATTAACAAGAGTCGACTGTGCATAAAAAAATGGTAAACATTTTAAGAATCTTCAACAGTTTTCAGCATCAGAAAATTTAATTAAACTAATAATCTATTTGAAAATTAACCATATACGGAAAATACTATATCTGTTTGGATATTTCCCATCTTTTTAAAATTGACTGGAGTAAAAACTTACTATCCTGTGCGCAATTGTATTTGAAATTTTTTCTGACCATTAAAAGTTGTGATAATTGAAGCCATAAACAAGAGAAAATAAACCGTTCGTTTATGTAAGATTTTGCCTGATAATATAAACATGCACAAATTTACACAACAGTAAATAACTATTCATACTCGTTAACTTTGTTTAAAAAGAATCTATTACATTAACACAAGTAAAAAAACATTGCAAATACAATTTTAAGCTTTTTTTAAAGAATGCTTTGAGTATAAATCCCCGTAGGGATTTGGAAAAATCAAAATCTCTTTTTTAAGTTGTTAATCTTTAAACTTTTCTTTATATATATCTGTATCATTTACAATAACTTATCTTTTCCTTTCAGCGGAGAATTAATTTTCTTTTACTGCAAATAGTAATTTTTCATTGCATCGTAAATAGGGAAGTTCAATAAAAATATAAATTTCTCTGTCTCTCTCTCATAAACTATATTTCACTATGTGTATCATCTTTAGTAAAAGCATTGGAGATTTTTCATCAGCTTGTAAATTTTATATTTTCGCAATTTATTCCCAGAGGCCTTTTGATTTAAAAAATAAAGTATAATATAAACCAAATGAACATTTTACACCAAAATTGATTTATGTTTTTGCGAACAGAACATATTCTACACAATTACTTTACGAAATGAAGCAATTAAAAATTTTACAAACCAAAACATTCAATTTCTACAGTAATTATGCAACCGTCTGGGACATTGTGAAACAGTTAATATAATTCTGCAGAATAATTAATGATTTCTATCTTTGTTGTAAAAAGTTGATTACAGAAAAATATCTGAGATGCAGTAAGCAATTCATTGGTTAATTCATAGGTTAACAAGCTGCTTTAGAAATTTATTATTTCAAATCATAGCAGCAGCGAAAATATTTTTTAAAATTAATTATATTTCATAGTACATAACTGAATTCATATTTACTATTTTTGTGAAATTACCCTTTGTTGAATATCGATTTTATTTCTGTTAATTTTAAAATCTGTTTATTTGGCTCTATTTTTAGAAATTTATATTGTTATTTTTTTTGAGGATACGGAATCATTTTATTGTTTAGAGTAGTAGAAACTGATTTAAGAAGAATACAAATTGTTCGTACATGTTTGAAGTCTTAAAAAATGAAACATCAAGCTTTGACAAAAAAATAAGCAAGTCCGTAATTGCTCTAATTGAAAAAATTAGATAAACTTCAAATTTGATAATTTGGTCGAGTGTCCAGATATCATGATTTTCAAAAAGTTTTCCAACATTTAAAAAAAAATTTGGTTTTAACGCATTAACTCCACGGCAGCCAAATTGGTGCGAAGCGAATTGCGTCATGATTTTAAAACAAAAAGATCTTATATTTATATATATATAACGTATGTATGTAACGGTTTTTACACACACACTCATATATATATATATAATATATAATGTGTGCGTGTAAGAAACCGATCAGTCAAATTTGGGTGGAAAATAGTGTGATTCGCAAAGAGCCAATTTGGCTGCGGTTTCGCTAATACGAAGTATCAAAAATTCTTTTATTATACGAGTACATCAAGTACATTTTGCTTACCTTTGTACATTTATAATAACACACATACGTAAGCAACAAGAGTGTCGACAAATAAGTATAGTGAAAAGAAAATTTCTGTAAAAGGCAAAAGTTAGCAACAAAGAAGCACATGTAATAATTAGCTAGCAACGCATGATTGCAGTTATGTGACTATGACGTCACATGAGTTTGGCCCCCCCCCCCCTCATGAGGGTTTCATTAAGTTGCATGAAAAAATTGTTAATAGTCATAATTTATTTTAGAACTTTCCCTTAAATAAATACCAATGACGGTCAATGATTTAAATTCATGACGCCACGTGATAAATACAATCACTTGTTTTAATTCAATGGAGAATACAAGTGGTGGAATTTATCACGTGACTATGACGTCACATGAAATTATGATATAATTGGCTGTAAACGCGTGATTGTAATCATGTGCGACTATGACCCCGTCACATAAATTTAATCCAATTCATAAGTTGTAAAGTAAGTAAATAAATTTCGTAAAGCAAAGTAGTTTCTCGTTAGTAAATAGTTTCAGCAGTAGTAAATTTAATCCATTCAATCAAAAATTAATCCATCAATGTATCTGAATATTTTTATTTTAATCATTTTTAAGATTACTTTGTAATTCATTAATAAACTAAATACAAATCTATTATACCATAAGTTAAATATTTAACAGGGAATATACTGTACTAAATGTCTTTATGAAAAAGCAATTAAAATAAATATCAGCATTCAACGTTTATTTTAATAAGCAAAAATACTTTTAAAAGTACTTATAATCCCTACTTCTTTTACGTTGAAACTCTTAAACCTTTTCAAATTCATATAACTTCATTTATCCTGATTCCCCCCACAAAGCCTTTATATTTGGTTTTTTACAGCATACTAAGCAAAATTGAAACGCAGAAATTTCGTCGGAAATATTAAAACCTACATTTCTTAAATGTTTAATTTCTGCGGAGTTTTAATTAGAATGGTTGAGTCGAAAAACGCGAAAAGAAAAGAATACGAAAGGACGAAAAAAAATGCTCCTTTTGAATTTATATGGAATGTTGCCATATTTAATTAAATAAAAAGTACGTCGCGGATTCTTTTGCGTAAAAATAGTTTCTAATAAGAACACCTAAAAGCGAAATCAGCAAGTAAGAAAAATAACTTATGCAAGTTCCTAAACGAATTTGCGTTTTTTTGATGATGTTTTATTTCATTTCTGTAACTAAATCTGTGTGTGTGTGTGTGTGGTGGGTACTTTTATTAAAATTTGTTTCGGAGAACGGAAAAATGGCTAAATATTTTAACTTGAGAGATGTTTTCGAAATTTTCATGTCGGTGATATTAATATTTTTGTCGTGTAGGTTGAAGTAGAAGTAATAGTCATAGAATTACTTGGAAGAGATTTTTTCGCCATTTTGTTCGTGGAACAGTTGTTACACAGAGTTGTACTTAAGGCTTGATTTTAGCGGGATGAAAATTTTTAAGTTTAATACAAATAAAATATGCCTTAAAATTAAATTGAATTTCTCTAAGAGCATTAAGTAATTTTTAAGTTGATTTAAACTGAGAAATGCTGCTGTCTTTTGTGCACCTGTTGGTATTGAAAATTGGTACAGATTAAGGTTAAGAATTGTTTTGTGGTTTTTTTGATCTTTCATAATATGGTTTCTAATTATGGAATAATTTTTAAATTTCCCTCAAAATTCTTGCATTCTCCAAATTTAGATGTGTATCAAAAGTATCAAGAATCGAAGAATTAAAATTGAATGTTACATTGATTAGTTTATGTATAACTTATTTAATAATGAATTGCTAACTGTAAAAAGGAATTTTCTCGTCTCATTGAATCTTAATCCATTTATTGTGCTAGTTTTGGTATTTTCTTTAAATCTTAAACCAAATTTAACTTTTGCGATTACTTTTTGTGTGAGTTAAGTTTTAGATCTCCTAGATTTACTTCCAGGATTTTATCTTTTCGTTGCATATTTTCATTCTGTAACAATTACCTTATATTATTATTTCTTAATTTCAGTATAGACTAAAAATAAAGATACCATTAATTTTCTGTAACTTGGACTGCTTTCAAGAGTATGGGTAGTTAAAAATAAATCTAGAGTAAATATTCTAATTTTAAAGACATATTACATGTTTTGTTACAGAAAAACTAACTCGTAAATTGACACTGGAAATACCAAAATAATAAAGTTAAGCTGAAGCATACTGAAGACAGACAGCAAAACTCTTGATACAATAGAACTGAACACAACTATAGGTACAACCACACACAAAATATGCATAATTATAGATACAACACAACTATACACAACTGTTACAAACTTTGTGTAATGGGTGCTTAAAACAGTGTAAATAATGTATACCTGGATCTGTAATACGTTTATATTATTCTTTGTTTTTTTACTTTTATACTAAAATTGTCACAAGCAACGCCGTTCCTTACATTATAATGGTGATTCAATGGAAAATTGGCGAAATGTTGGCGATTGTGCCAAGTTGGAATCCTTTTTGGTGACCACTTTTGGCGTTCGTGACCCCGTGGATTCTTTTGGAAATTTGAGGAAAAATCGACTAATATCGCGATCTGTGACGTAAGCGGGTCTTTCTCGAAATAACCGTGAGATCTATGAATAGGGAGTCGCTTGCCGAAACTGAGTTAGTCTTGTTCTGACTGTCGAAGAGTTGTTTTTATTTGACCGTGAAGAGTCGAATAGGGATTAGAACAAAACTTCGGTTTTGTGTAGGACGAGCGAGTGATTGTGAATAATTTTTTACATACTTGCATTTTGGATCCTGATGATTGGGTTTGAACGACGTAGAAGGTGTGAAGGCCTTCTGAGTTTTATTTCTGTGAATATAGCTGCTGTATTTCGAGGATTGTTTTTCGACAATAAATTTCCATCTCTCCTGAAGAACTTTTGCTCTTTGCGAGAGATTACATAAAATCCTCGAACCCCGATCTACGTAACACAACCATCAATAATATAAAGGTAGCACAGCTTTTGTAGGTCGATGAAAATGAGTACCATATGCTTGCTTGAGGACTTAAACACTTGGAGTCTCGCTTCAGACTGACCACCTGCTCGGGGCATCTGCTCATGCACCTCAGCGCCCAATGGTCACATATACTGGGATGGGCATAGTAGGACCTCATGGGCTGTTGCGCCACTGAGTTTGAGCACAGCTTTTAGCACTATGCTGATTATAAATCCATTACCTAAATTTCATTCAACAAGTATGTATCGGCAAAACTAAATCCTAGTACAGGTTCGCATCGTCAAGAGCTCGGGTGCCTCCCTCTGTGGAGGAAACTGGGTGTCAAAATTTCTTGCTATCATTAGTATCGTATATATGGTGCAGCGCTAAAAAGTGATACCAGACCCTGGGGAATGTACTAGGTCTGCAAAGGTTTAAAATACCAATGAGCAGTCCCATCAAAGAAAAAGTATGTGTTGGCTTTATTGGGCAATCACTTGCAATTATTCGTTAAAACTGGCGAAAGAAAAGCAGTTTTTTAAAGCTAATGAAAAAGACAGTTTTTTTTTATCCATAAATTTAGTAGAGCATCTTTTTAAAATTTCTTACGTGCAGTTTTATTAATGGATTTAAAGAGGCTGCATGTATTTACATTTTGTAACCTGGCTCAATTGTACAACATGTAGTACGATGTTATACATTGTCTTTCTTTTGCTCTCATATAGACGAGAATCCTTCTATCATAGTTCAAAAAATATTCGGTAGAATTAAACATTTAAAAAAAAAGAAAAGAAAGGGTTTTATAAATTTCAGAATTCAACCGAGAAGTTTTAATTCAAATTAGAACTATTATTCATCATTTATCACAAAGTATTAAAATATAATATTCTTTAATAAAAATAAGAATATGTAAATAAATAGTTTTAAAACATTAAACAATTATTTTTTTATTTTTGTGATAACAAAAGGTTCTTTTCTCCTCAATTTCTTTACATGTATAATTTATATAAATGTTTAATTTCATAATTCACGTCTATTTTCAGTTAAGTAGTTTTGAATAATTAGAATAATTGGCATTTAAATTGCACATACTGATATAAATGCATTAAAATGCATAATTATTTTAACATTTTCCCGCACAGAAAATGAATAAAATGAACAAATCCATCAATAAATGAGCACGAAAAGAAAACTACTTAACGCCCGCATGTGAAAATGTAGTACATCCGAAAAATTGGCTTCTCTTATCCAGAACAAATCAGAAGTTTTCAATTATGTGATTTCTTAAAACAATTGGAAAAAAAAAATGCAACCGAAACGAAGATGAGTTTTCTTTGTCATTTCTACAATTTGTATGGAGGCACTTCCAAATTGTTGAATATCACATCCTACTCGCTTCGTTAAACAACAAAAACATTAGACAAAAAATAAAAAATAAATATAAAAACATAAGAAATAAATAACCGTTTCCAAACAAAAGATCTAATTTGTTTGCTCATAAATCCCATAAATAAACAAGATGATTTGATTTAATGTAAACATTGCTGGAAATTTATTATTAAATATACTTCTCTAAAAAACAGTATAAGCGAAATAGCCATTTTCGAATTCATTTAGCAAAAGACCCCAGCAAAGAGCCACAAAACAATTTTACGTAATTCTGTAATGTCCTGTAAGTACCGTATATAAAGAATCACCAAGCGAATATTTCAAACATGGGCTCTTTGCTCATTGTAGAATACTGAAAAACAATCTTTATGCTGCATATTTTAGGCTGTTAGAAATAAATTGCGCTCCCACTGACATTTATATCCACATCATATTTTCCAAAAATCCAATATCATAGATGAAGAAAAAGTATATTAACCCATAAAAGAAGACAAAACAAAGAGCTTATTTTTCCTTTGGCTCTCAAAAATAAAAGACTTTTCAAACAGAAAAGAGGAGAGAAAAAAAGTAAAAATAAAACCAAAAGCTTTCATTATATTCCGTCTTTCATTGTATGTGCTCCTTCTAAATTGAAAATATCTCTCTGTTCGTGTAAAACACTTTTACTGCTAGACGCCATCTTAGCGCTTAAAAAGTTCCATAACACAAGATCCCGTTTTTAACGAGATTTTGCGAGAACTTGCCGTTAATTGCGCTAATTGTTCTCCAGCGCCTAAGTATGTGATTACGTAATAATGAACTAATTTGATAGTTTTAAGGGAAAGATGCTGTACACTTTTTACAACAGAATGGGGGTTGAATAATTATGTTAAGAAATAACCAAACGTAATTACTTTATACTTCGGGAGGTTTTTCCCTTTGATAAAAGATTTTTATCGTTTGCTGCTGTTTCCCGCCATTTTTTTCCTTCGCTCCGGAAAATGGCAATGGTTATTTTCCCTTTTCCTTAGATTTTAAACAAGAGAGGGAAGGAAAAAAGGTTTTTATATTTCGGTTTCTTGGTTAAAAGCAATGAGTTAGAAATTTTTGCTGCGCAATTTATTTTCAAGCATAAAATGTGATTTATAACGTTTCTTCTAGCTCTGTTTCTTTAATATATTTTTTCCCCTGTGCTTTGTTCCTTTTCTCCCTACCAACGTTTTTTTCCCTCCCTTTCTACCTCCTGAAAGCATTCTAAATTTTGAAATAGTGACCGGAAAGTAATTTTCTTTTTCCTGTATAATGCGCTGCTCAGAGAAAACAGTTCATTAATACGAATGAAAAAAGAAAATGGTATTGTAAACGCTTCAAATAAATTGAAAATATGTAAACTGTATTTTCTTTAACGCACAAAGCCCGGTATTATTTTAAGATAAAAAGATAAGATAAGCAATTCCGAAATGAAATCATTCCTTGTTAAATAAAATTTTGATATTGCAAGGCAATGCATTAGTAATTTATTTATCTCACAGAGCCCATGCGAAAAGTTCGCTTTAAATAATATTCTTTTTTCTCTCTTTTCATTTTTTCCCGCTCAAAAATAAAATTGTTTTGGGATGGAGTATTTGTTCTTGTATAAAGAAGCTCGTATTATATTAAAATAATTTTAATTTCTTGTTTATTTTTTTTTTAGTTATACATTTTGCTTTTAGTATTCGTTTCAGAATACACCGGGAACATATTTTTAGAAGGAAAAAAGAACGCTAATTTTATTAAGAGTAAAAAGTCTGGTTTATAATATATCGATCTTTTTTTTTGTTCTAGTTAGTTCTATTTTAGTTTTCAGTTTCACTTTTTTCATTTTTTACATAATTTATTCCAATAATAATCTTAATTACAGCAAAAGCCTACTTAACAATTTACGTGATAATGTAATATTTAATTCGAATGCATAATTGGAAGAAATAGAGAGAACAAAAATTAATTATCTTTTAGTATAATAATTTTTATACTAATAATTAATGTAACTATTAATTATGAATATATTGTAGTATTCAAAAAGAATTATTAGAGTATTTTTTTAAAAAAAACTTTTAAAGTTTTTTAATGAGAAGCTCTAATGAAGAAAAAAAGGCTTAAAATAATAAAAAAAAATTAAAAATTTGGTGATTTTGCTTTGATACAATGGCAAATATTAATAAATATAGTGCACGGTGTCAGTAAGCACTGATAATTCTAAAGAATGTTTTGTTATTTTTATGTGCATCATTTCTTTTTGTGAATTAAAATATTCCCTTTAAATTTCAAATCAATTTTAAAGAATTTCAAAAACTGAAAATTCAATTAATTTACAGCAGTTTAACGATTTCTTAAGAGAATTTAAAAGCAAAAAATGATAAAAGTTTGATTTCCTTCATAAAACTTTTTATTCAAGTAGCATGTACGATAAACAAGTTTAAGACAATATAAAAATATCAATAAAGTTTTTTAAAAAACAAAATTAATCATAATGTGCAAAAAGCAGTAAGGAAAGCGATTTCTTTTTTTATAAACAAATAAACTTCGTTGTCGATTTAAATTTATTTATTTTTGCTTGCATTCAAAATTTGGTGAAATCTTAAGAAAATAACGTATAAGTGCATACATAAACTGTTTGAGTATTCACGTACTTTACCAAATTTATGTATCGGGAAAAGATTATTAATACACTTTTTAGCATTTTACAATACCCTGCAACTATCTTATATACTTTATTTTTTTAAGAAACTTGATCAGCAACAATCCGCCTTGGATCATGCTTTTGAAAGATTTACATATAGTTCAAAATAAAATGATGAATAAGTATTCCTTTTTATCATATATGTGCATCATTTAAACTTTTATACCCTGTAGTAAAATATTAATAATTCTGAAACAGGATAGTCTTTATATACTTAGATGCTTCGAAAAATAAGGTAACAAGGGATCTGACGGATGTGCAAATTACCAGAATGATTAAAAGTCCCTCTGAAGAGAACGAAGACGATCACAGAATTCAAATGGTGTCAATAGATGGTGCTGGTTCTCAGGTTACATGACTAAATCTTAGTTAGAAAGTGCTTGCATTGACGGAAATATGGTTCGCGATTGAAACAAGTGTGATACGGTTTTTTCATTTAAAGTAAAATTCTCCTGCTGAAATTCATCAGCAATTGGTGGAAGTGTACGGTACAAGAGATATGTCACGAAGGCAGGTGCGGTTTTGGTGCTCGGAATTTGACAAAGAACAAATGTGGGAGATGAAGAACGAGTGTTTTCGGTGTGAGGTTACCCACTCCTTACATTTCTAACCTCTCACCAAGTTATTTCTATCTCTTCGAACTATTCAAAAAACACTTAAGGTATCCGACTACCCTAAAATTGTGAATTTTGCCGAAAATTGATATTTTTTTTTAATGATTTTATTTTATAGACCACCTTATTAGCTTTATAAAAATACCAAGTTTATTATTTTCCGTTCACTGGAACAAAAACTACGAAAGTTTTAGTAAAAGCAGATGCCATTACTTTAAGCAAGGTGTCATACTTAAAAACGTGTTTTACTCGAAATGTGATTTCTTTTTTAAATGCTCAAACGGGACCAGCAATTTCTCAAAAAGTTTTGAAAATAATCAACAGAAATTTGTGTATGTTCTCTATAATAGTAGAAGTGTTTTAACTTTCCAATTTATCAATCACTGTTTTATTACAAAATTTACAGTCCCTTATGTTTTCACTGTTTTTTTAAACAATTTCATACAATAACTAAGATAAAGTGCTCTAGTTTTTGTAAAAATTATAATATCTCTTATCCGGAAGGTCATTTCAAAAATGAATAATATAGCAACACATCAAAATTGAAAATTTGTTTATAAGCTTTTGGTACAGAATGGGCCGCGTTTATGTTATTTTTTGTAAATTTTTACCCATTTTTTCCTATTTTAGTAATAAAAACTTCTTTCTCTTCTTAATTTCAGCATATTTTTCTTAAAATGTACTAAGCAAATCTAAAAACAAAACAAAAAATCCTCATATGTCCATTTAAAAAAGGTTGTCGCAAGTGGTCGGATACCTTAAGAGGTCAACATTTCAGAATCGATGCTAAGGTTCAGCAAGCCGTCTTGACGTGGTTGCACAAACTTGACGCTGATTTCCATGGTTGGTATACCGATGGAACAAATGCCTCGTTATGTATGGTGACTATGTAGAGAAGTAATATGCGCCTGTGCCTTCCTACATTGTGTGTATATATATATATTCTCAATAAATAACTTCCAATGGTCTTCTTACCTTACTTTTTGAAACCCCTACATAAAAAAACCTGAAACAAAAAATAAACCTCGAAAAACGAAACCTGGAATACTGGAATTTCATTCGACATATAAGCACAAATAACTATAAATTTATCCGTATCTAACAAAGTAATTTATTGATAAAATTAGAATTTCTCTTTAAAGGTATCTTAAGCACTAGCATGCATGCATGGTATTTATTCACAAATATATCCAACCTTCTAACTATCCAAAACATTGAAAAACTTATTACAAAAATGTTTCTTACCTTTAACGCAAACATGGGTATTCTAGACATTTTCAATGGAATTTCCCCTTAAACTCTTCGTATAGGCTGACTCAAAAATATTTATTCGAATCCACTGATACCTCCTTTGGGCAGTGTTGATGCATAGAATAGAGCATTGTCATTTTAGAACACTGCCTTTCTTTTTGAGCTGCTAAATGAAAACATTATTAGTATGTTTTTAAATTCATGGTACACAAAATAGGTGTCATTCTGATTATTCTAAGAGATACCATAATTGTCTAAGTAATAATTTGTCTCCTTTTTTAAAGCACTTGTTAAGGCTACGTTGCTACTATTTTTTCAGGTTAAACCAGTGCTTCTCAAACTTTTAATATTTGCGACCCAATATACAATCATAATTTTCATCACCCCCCCCCCTTTCATACAATAACCATGTATTAAATTAAGTAATACTATACTTTAACGCGCGCTAAAGATACAATGCAGCTTTAACCTCTAGTGCCACTGACATATATAAACGTCACGCTTAGCCAAAGCGTTAATTGCCCCAGACGTATATATACGTCTTTCCAAAGCACGATTCTGTGTGTGTGTGTACTGTTATCCATAATATTATTCCGAGGGCTTTGGAATGCAATAAAATGACCTTAAAACAGTGTTTGCGAAGAATTTACTTATTTCAGAGGATTTGCTTATTTATATATTCCTTTTCTCCCCCCCCCCCAATACATTACGTACGCGGGCCTACTTGGAAAACGGTGGCATTGGAAAGCGAATCGCGTAAATTTTAATCGGCAGTTAAGGGATTAAGTATAAACCTTATGAATTTTTGAGATAAGTGTTATTTTTTGTATATAATTTTATATATGACAAGCCCATGGGGTCACTGGTAGTTATTAAACTTGTTATTTACTTAATATTATTAAATTAATTATAAAATATATTGTGCAGTACTGATACAGTTATAAGTGTATTATATATCAGTGTAAAAGTGTTTTTTGTTTTGTTTGCTTGCTTTCAATAAATTAATAGTTTTTTTTAAATAACCTTATTTTCGACTTTTCAATATACACGCACCCCTCTCGTAGAGTTATAACGCCCACCCCCTTGGGGGTGTGCACCATAGTTTAAGAAACGCTGGGTTTACCAGATCTTTAATCTCAGAATTTAACAGTCATTATTCACTTATGCATATAAGAAAACCCCTTTCAGCCATGAAAAGTTTTCTAAAAATAGATCTGAAATTTTTCATGAAAAAACCCTATGGTAGCAAAGATATATACAGAGAGAGAGTCGCATAAAGTTCAAACAAACTTTAAAATGTTCGAAAAAAGAACAGAAACGAGTATTGATCTGGCAATACGTTTTTCATTGCTAGAATCAATGCACGGATTGTTATATAAAAAACGCCCTTTATTCATGCAAAATACTAGTATTCAGATTCAAAAATCTGTGATACTAAGCTTCTGTTGTTGCTTATGCCACCTGATCGACAGTAACATTAGATCAAAGTCCACGAAATTCATCGCGGCTAAAGGCTAGAATTTTACACCTGTCGTTAGCCTAAGCTTTGAGCCCCCCAAGAGGGTGACAGTGCGATTTTGCTCACGCAACACGATAGATGGCGACACCGTTCAGACCCACAGATTTAACGAGCACGTTCTCCGATTTGTACTCGGTGGGCATTTGGTGGTATCGGGCATCGAACCCAGGCCTTCCGGTCTGGAGTCCGATGCTCTAACCACTAGGCTACCCACGCCCCCACTAAGCTTCTAAATAGTTCTTATGGTCAACCTCCTTATCAGATGGTACAGAGTTTGTAGCGTTTTGCATCATGCCTTCTCTGACCTGAAATTCGGTCATCCTGATTTCCTAGTCATCTGGTTTCCTGACTTGAAATCTTACTCCCCCTCCCCTAGTGGTCTTATGTTCGTTTTAGCTCTGGAAATCACCAAACATCACACAAAATTTAATGGAATAGTGTTGTTTTCGTATTCCTGTCAATCTGTCAACGCGAAAATCCGACAGTGATTACTTCCACTTCTTCGCTCATCGGCGGTCTGCCTAAAGGAAAGACTTCCTTGATTAGGATTCCTTCATACGGGAAACAAACCACGCCTCTCTACCTTTTTCTAATGGATAAACAGTGAGAAGAAATGTTTTGAACATGCTTCCTAAAAACTTCGGAAAATCAATTCTTGTTAACGACAAGTCACATCGCATCTTACGTTTTTCTATGAAAAGGCTTTCGAATATTTAGAGTGCATTTAGTGAAAAAATTGCACTTCTGTATCATTATTCGTTTTTCCTATGCGAATTTTTATAGCTTATGGTGACATTCTGCACACAATCCGTATAAGATGTAATGCATTAGTATATGAATGTATTTTTTATAAATATAAAAATTAGATGAAATAGTAATAAAAAAAAATAATAAAACATTGTCAGTTCAGTTATATGTGTTATATTTTCACACCAATAGTTTTGCTATTTTTTTACAACTGCAAGTTCTTAAAATATGCTAAAATTAATATATTGCATTTTTTAGTATTATTAAGCATTAAAATAATTTTTTAAAAGAACCCATCTCCCTATGCTTTTAATATACAGGGCTATTCACTACTAGACCGACAAATTTGTAGGGTGTGTAGGAGATATAGAGACGCATAGGAATGCAGGGTCGCAAGTGCCGTAGTTGTGAGCTATGGTGCAAAGCAGAGAAAAAGAATACAAACAGCAACACATTACTGAGACAAAAAACATTTTATTAAAAGATTATACTACAACAGGTGTTCAAAATTACGACCAAAAGCCGCCTGACAAGCCAGACAGAGGAGCTGCATTGAATCTTTTACGTTCCGAAAGATTCCTGGCCCATGTCACATATCCTTCTGCAGCTACAGATATTCGAGCGATGAGGTCTTCAATGAAAGGAACTGGAGTCTCATATACCAAAAGGAACCAGTTAATTCGTAGGTTCTTAACTTTTTTTGAACTGGCGCCCTCTTTCTAGTAAATACTTCCATACCACCCCTTTCCACTCTAGAGAAACAAGAGTGTACGTAATACATAGTGAAAACAAGAGTTGAGTTTTAAAAACTATCCTATTACTAATAGAATACATTTTTTAATTTAGTTTTTTTCTAAAGCCCAATATTTTTACTTACGAATCTGAAATAGTTATTGCCACAAATATATTTAAATGTGTAATATTATATATTTTAGTCATAGATAGGATAGTGTTTTGGAATTGAAACACGCTACTGAATTTCTTCTTCGTCTAAAAGAGTGGAATAAAAAAGTTCTAGTTTACCTGTTATAAAGACAGGCAGGGGTTTTGATCATATGAAGTAATTCATAATAAATTTTTGCTCAAAATAAATATAAATTGACAGTTTCAGTCTTTAAAGAATCACACTTTAATTCTTGCTTAAAATATTTAACTATGTTTCTTGGATTATATGCGTAATGAAATGCAGTGGACGAAACATTTTTCCAACTGCTCACAGACAAAGACAACACGTACACTACAGAAATTCAAATTTACTATACCGTTCAATTTAATGTAGGTCTGAATGTAAATGTAATCCTTAAGTTTTTCATCCACTTCCCGAACTACCGAAATATGTGAATTTTCGTACATATGATATAGAAGTGATTTGAATACATACAATCAACATAAGTCAACAGTATTAAAGTTTACTTTTGTTAGTACTTATAATCAGTGTGTTTATTTGTCTTTTCTAGACTATATTTGGTTGATCAGCCCAAGCCCCTCCGTGCCATCTTAACACCCCCTAATTTTCTCTGGGGCTTTTACTGCCCCCCTGAAAGCCTCAAACGCCCACAAGGGGACATTATCACCCACGTTGAGAACCTATGACTGTTTTTTTTAACGAGTTAACTGTTAACACGTTAAAAAACCAGTCTCGCGTAACTTTCTATTACACTTGTAAAGGTTGTATGATATGGAATACACTTGTTCAGTTAACGTTCCTGGTACAACTGCTGAACGGCGTGCTCGTTACAATCCACATCTCCATACACTATCAGCTGTCGGCAGTTCTTCGTTGGAATACGAATTCGTCACACTTCCTTGGGAATTGAGTCACAAATGACGACTTCCAGCGGAATTGATGCTCACAAAAACCTTCCGTTTAGCGCCATCTATCGCAAAACTGCCTGGAGGAATCTTTCAGAACGTCAGGAATTCCATGCAGCGTCGCTGTCAGATTTGCCAGACGACTTCTCGTCTAATTTAAAATACTTGTTGTAGTACAACAGTTTAATAAAATGTTTCCTGTCACAAATGTGTTGCTATTTCTGTTCTTTCTCTCTTTTTTTGCGCGATAGCTTGCAATTACGGCATTTGTGACCCTCCATTCCTATGCGATTCCGAATCGACTTTGTACTCCCTACACACCCTGCAAGTTTATCGGTCTGGTAGCATATCAACCTGTATACCTGAAGATTTTGTCACAATTTATTACTGAAACTGTATTAACGGAGGTAAGAAGCGAATGGATCTATAATTCATATTTTTAATGTGGATTTAACAAAGGTGAATATTTTTTCGTGATACTTTATCAAACTGTTGCAAAAAAAAATTCTAATTAGAACATGCTTAAAATTTATAAACATTCTTTGCGTAGAAAAGTTATATTTGTAATAACATGATGTTTAACTCTATCAAGCATGCTGGAATAACATAATATGGGAAAGAAGCAGAATAATTAGATGAAAGAACAAACAAGTCCGGACATTTTGGCTACATTTCTTATCTATACTGTAGGTACCTAAAAGCCTGAAGTTTCATCTTATCCAATAAAATTAAGATAAAATTCTTTACACTTTTTTTAAGAAAGAGTTTTTAAGCAAAATGTAACATGAAAATGCACCAAAACATTTCCTTAATAAATAACATAGCATCTCAGAATAGTTTACACATACCGATGTCAAAAAAAAAGCTCTAACTTAACAGTTGTTTCTGTAGATAATGTTTCAACTAAATGAAAAAGAATGAAATTTGAAAAACAAAACTATTAAAATATAAAATATAATTAAAGTACCCATATAAAAAAATTTATTACTTGATTTACTCAAATGATACAAAATGGAGAAAGAAAAGTTAGTTTGTCACTGCAAGAAAAGCAAATAAACTGCTGAGGTTCGTTAATATAGAGAAAGGGTTCACACATTTCTTTCTGCAATACAGACATGTAGGAATGGAAATCCAGTTAAAATTGGGCTATTAGATTCTACCACTCCTAAAACAATGTTTTTGAACTGAGCAACTTACGTTGAGAAAGGACCGAGGGGCTCAAATACGACCTAAATTTTTTCAATCGGGTTTAAGTCTGGGTGATCTTGCTGAAAATTGTACGCGCTTGATATCTTCACTTTCAAGATATTCATCTACTACGAATTAAAAATGGTGTGGAGATGCATTGTCATCCATGAATAAATACTGAGACCAGTAGAATCCACAGAATCTCATCACTGTACCTGTTCCATTAACAAATACTTCTCCGACAACTTGTGTGTGTGAAGGTCTCTGTGGACAAAAAGTCAACCAACACCAAAACGACACCACTGCGAATATCGTTGTGATATTGTGAAGATTGTAACGTGTTTCACGATCTCTCCAAATTATATTGTGATCGAGAATTACTAAGCTGGATCATGATTCATCAGCGAGCATCTATCCAGTTTCCATGTTCATGCCTCCATCACATATGGATTCATTTTTGCACGTTAGTCAATATAATACGGTAACAACTGGATGTCTGCATACACAGATATTCTCTCTAAGTCTTCTGTAAGCTGCTTGCATTTAAATCCTTGTTCTCGTAGTTGCAGAAAGCTCCGGAGACAGCTGTCCGTTTATGACATGCAGTTATGGTCAAAACTTGTGGTAACCTGTAGTTACCCCTTACATTCGAACCCTCCTGTCTATCTGTAAACCCGGCTAGATGTGTAGGAAAAACTAAATAATCTACAGACATAATGCCAATCTAATTTGATTTATTAATTCTTATTACTGATTATGAGCAAACACAACACAATACTAATTAAGGTATATAACAAAGGTAGAGTGCAGAGGTGAGATACACAAAGGCGGGGATAATATTACAGAAACTCAACTGAATCTAAGACAGCTTAAATACGCTCATTTACAACTACGCCGCACACTAATAATCAACTTTTACTTAATCAATTTTACGATACCTGATTCCTTAATGCTTCGGTTCCATCACGGAGAACTTCAGGCACTATCTTTAGCTGGATCAAATGACGATGACTTCACTCTCCGTAATATTTAATTTCACTGCTTTTCAATCTTTACTAACCACTTCTCCTTGCACACATTAAACGTATCAACTTCGCTTAGCTTGTCAACAACTACGTGTCGACAGCTCACTTGCTTCACTTAACTTGACCTCTTACTTCACTCCCTTTCAACTCGCGAAAACCGAATTTCTATAATATTCCTCCTTTACATATATCCCGTTTGGTTTCCCGATGAAGGCTGGTTGAAATTAATATTTTGATTTAAAGAAAAAAGAAGTAATTAGTAGAAACGCGTATAGATCCGTCACAAACTCTTTGTTTAAGTCCTACTACTCTCGATCGACCGGTTACAACTTATCCATGAAATTAACCAATGGATTGGTACTGCGCAACCATAATAACACAATACGTGCTGTGCAACCATAATAACAATAGGCATTTTTATTTGTAATCGTTCATTTTCTATCATTTCTGTGATTCTATCGAATAAAGACCAGTTGATTTGCTTCCTTTGACCCATTTTTCAACAGTTGAAATACTCACGAACCTCACTGATCACAGAATGAAAATCTGGAATACACATTCCTATCACTTTTCTTGCAACAATCATAATAGCCCCTCGATTCGTTTTATTGCATCATCGACAAAGAATTTGCATGCTGTAAATCATCGGTTAGATTACACGCACGCAATACCAGACTTTACTGTTTCCTTTTTAGTTTTTAACTTCTGAACGCCAGTATCTATGGGTCTAGTCTGCACCGAGAGTCATTTAAGAAATCATTTATCTCTTTGCATCTATCTTTTAAAACCTTTTTGAATAGCATCCCACAGAAGCAGTGAGTGGGAAACATCGTATTAGAAAGTCGACTTTGTAATATGTAGAATGTAATTATATTAATAAGTAAGGGAAAAAAAGATGTCTAACTGGATTGATATACTTTATATATTTCTAAAGCGAATGTGCGAATTCTAAATTTATATTTATTTTAAAGATATTGCGTATGATATGTGGTTGATATTTTAATGCTTTGATCACAAAGACGTCTTGATTGCTTGAATATTAACATAACGAAGATCGCCACAAAGCTTTGGTGACGGACTTCGTACTTTAGAATCCTGATCAAGTGATGGGGAAGACATCCAAGCGGATGGATTATTATCAACACCTCAAAAAAACTGAGCCTCTGTAAATTTAACGTACTTCAGTTCCGCTTACGGGTCTTTTAAATCATCTCACACACAGCTCAAACTCAACAGAAACAACAATGCCGCCAGTTCATGATCATGACCCTCCACCTACTATGGCCGTCAAAATATTTGTGACATCAGTATAAGCCATGCAATGAAATAACAATAGATTTAAGTGACGTCATAGTCACGTGATAATTGAGATATCACGCGTTTCCAGCCATTCAGTCTACGAACTTCACTGCTACCAACTTTTGCAGATTCTTCATTTTGAAAAATACATATTTGTCAAAAATAACGCACATATGTAAATATAATTCCTTAGATTTAAAAATACATGGATAATGAAAGTTTTTTTAAATTTTATTTATGAAAACTTTTTGTGAAGAATCCTATCTTTACCAATTATCAAGTTTGAAGTCACATCTAAATTTTTCAAGTAGGACAACATGTCTAATGTCAGTTTTGAATTCAATAAATAACACGTGATTGCATTTATCATGAGGTCGTCGTGGTTTTACCTCATTGTACCTCGAAACCAAATTTTAATCATATCATAAACGTAAAAGGAGTCGTGTTTAAATACGATTAAAAGATTTACGTTTCTGTTGCCATTTAGAAAAGATTAAAATAGGTTACAAAATTTCAAGTAGTTGCAATCTCACTGGCATTTGAATCATCAACTACTTGAATTGCATTTCAAAAATGCTTTTGATCACTCTTTTAAAATTAAGAAAGAAGCTTTCCGCAGAAACATCTTCACTAATTAATTTCTCATTTCAAATTTATTGGAAATAGTTTTAGGTCTAGTTCAGTTCCGGAATAGAAAAGAGAGGAATACATAGAACAACCGTGTATTCTATTAAATGCAAATTAAATACAAATCACACACAAAAAAACTGTTCCATCAATGCAATGCAATAAAGCGTGTGCGCACAGCAAAGCTTTAATTCTTTTACCATAAAAATTCCACCCCACTGACTCTTAGCATTTTTGAATGAGATTCATTAAATCTTTCATTTCGAAAGCGTATAGCGCTTATGATCTTCTAAGAAATGAAAAGAATATAGCTCTAATTAGGAGCGTTTTAAATTGAAATAAACCAATTAAAGAACAAAACACTGCCTCGAAACGAAGAAGGATCTTTTAGAAAAGAAAAGAGGTGGGGCAGGAGGAGGGAAGGAGTAAAGAAAGAAAAAAAAGTCCCTCTGATTTTCGTTTCAAAGAGAGTCCTAATTAGTAAATTCTTTAAAGGAAATTTACTTATTCATAGCACTCTGACTCTCAGCTTTTATTTACTTATTATTTAGTTTAGTTTGCTTCTTGTATTTGTTGCTTTTCGGGAAAACTTGTTCCTGAGTTTTGGATAATGTTGTGCATATTAAGACTTCGTTCGTGATTATGGCTTAATGAAGCAGGATATCAAGAAGAAATAGAGGGGGGTGGGTGAGCACAGAGAATTAAAATTCGCCGCTGTGCTTTTTTTCTCTCTTTAAACTTCTGCGAATGTAGAATCTTTTATCTTTTACATGGATATGATGTACTTTAAACATTATTGCGTAACAAAAGCCGCGCATGAATGCATTACAATATTTAGCAAAAGTCGGGAAAATTATTTACAGTGAGAAAGGTAGTTTGGGGGAGGGGAAGTAGGGGGGAACACACAATATTTATGGAAATTTTTGAACCGAAGCTCTTTTGTAAAAGCGGTGAAAAGTTTGAAAAGGTGATTATAACTTCGAGAAGGAGTTAGTTGTGTTGTTTTTTTGTTGTTGTCTGTAAGTTATGTTTCGTTGTTTTTGTCTTTGTGTGTGAATGGAAAATGGAGTGAAAAGTCATTTTGGGAAGAAGAAAACACACGATCCATTAAGAGAAAAGACGTTTTATGAAGTAAATGCGAAACAAAATGTTTCGTTTTTAAATTATTTCGCAACGTATTTTTAAAGTCCTCCAAAAGACGTTTTTCTCCATTTTTTTATTTGTTGTCTTTACTCTACGATAGAGTTTAAAATAAATCTTAGCTACACAACCGTAACAAATATTTTAAAATGCATTTCCATTAAATTGCACTTTCCTTAAGTGGCAACAACTCTTAAAATTGTATTAATTATGGGAATTATAATGTGTGTGTAAAATTATAATTATTGCCATATGTACAAAAAAATATTTGCGCTTCTTACAGAATACTGTAGAACAGTACTTCTCAAACTTTCAGTATTTGCGACCCAATTTTCAATCATAATTTTCATCGCGCCCCCTCCATACAATAACAATTAATTGGATTCAATAATGCTATACTTTGGCACTAAAGCTACAATACGACTTCAACCTCTAAGTGCGACCGGGTATATAAACATCTCACTCAACAAAAGCGTTACTAATCGCGGACGTATATATACGTTTTTTGGAAGTATAATTTTCTCTGTGCACTGCTATCCATAAAATTATTCCGAAAGCTTTGAAATACAATAAAATAACCTTGACAGTCTTTGCAAAGGGTTCCTTTTTATTCTGTGAAGGTTTTACTTATCTATTCCTTTTCATCCCTCCACCCCAATACATCACATACGCGTGCCTGTGTGGAAAACGGTGGCTTTGGGGAGCGAATCCCGTAACTTTTAATCGGCAGTTAACGGATTAATTATAAACCTTACAAATCATTCACATAAGTGTTAATTTTTGTAAAAATCTTATCTATGACAAGTTTATGTGGTCACTGATAATTATTAAACTTGTTCTTAAATTAGTACTGCTAAATTAGTAACAAAGTGCATTGTGCAGTACTGATACATTTATAAGTGTATTATATCAGTGAAAATGTGTCTTATATTTTATGTCAGAATGTATTTTGTTTGTTTACTTTGAGAAAATTAATAATTGTTTATAATATTTTTGCTTTCGACTTTTCAATATGCTCGCCCCCCCCTCGTGGAGTTATCACGCCCCTCTATGAGGTCGTGCCCCACAGTTTGAGAAACGCTGCTATAGAACATCATTAACCTTGACCAACTGGGGCCTTAGATCATCTGTATTAAAACAAATCAAACTGTAAAATGAGACAATATACACAGAGACATCTGTAAGCATAAGCCAATTAGGTCCGGGACCAAGCCTTGGTCGAGGTCTTCGACTCGACATCAATAATATCGTGATTCAAATAATTTTCATTGCCAAATGTTATTACCGGACATTCTGCAAAACACTGGGAAGTTCTAACAATATGCTAACTATTAACAAAATCAAGGTTGCATTATTATGTCATACCGGTTGTCCGTGTACAGCCCTAAGTGTACCGACATACTCCATCATTACTCATTTAGGCAAAATGCGGGAGTCGATTGAGTTAATTTGAGTCTGAGCTTGTGAGGCGAAAGCTGTAAGCCAATCAGAGTGAAACAATAGTTTTATTAAAAACAATGTAATGAATAGAGATTGAATTTTGAGAGAAAAAAATTATCCCGGGGGCAGAAAAAGTATATACTGTAAAATAAAGTTCTGAATATCATACACAATTTTAATACACAAGTAAATTCTTATTTAACTTCAGAAAATTTACAAATATTTGCTTCTAAAATCCGTGAAATGATTGGATTTATGAAAACCAATGGTGTAGATAAATCGGGGGAAACACTCAACAGTGACTACGAAGAATTAAATGACACAGAATCAATGAAAATTCACTAATCACTCACTTTTAAAGTTGTACGAAATATTTATAAACATTTTTTATTGCATTTTAGAAATATTTTATTACAGAAAAGTTTTCAGTTTATAATGACAGAAAATGGGGAAAAGTACGAACTATGCCCGTTAACAGAAATTTTAAATAGTAGTCCGTTATGCTTTTGCAATACGACTTTCTTTAATGCGTTGAAGTTGGCACTAAACAGCTAATTTTAAGCCACATCAATACATCTGTCAGTTTTATATGCTCTTGAGGGGTTTTTGTAGTTGGTGTTGTTAACACCTCAAAACAAGGTGGTACAGAGATTGAATATTTTTACAATGATTTAGGGGTAATTTTTTTTATATTTTAAATGTAAAGGCTGATTTTTCCAAAGTTCGATTAGATGATTTTGTTTCTAGACTAAAGGTTTGCATCACGCTTTTCTTGATAAAAGAGCCTTAAGTAAAATTTTCAGAAGTATTGCTTGCTATTTCTCTTTTCATACTTTCCCAAGTCCTTTATTTGTGGTAGGCTTATCTCGAAAGGGAGTAAAGTAAACTAAAGGTACAACAGTCTATAAATAAAACGTCCAATTACTTTCCAGAAATATGTTTAAAATGTATTATTCAGTTTTCATTTTTTTGGAGTAGTGCAGTACATGTAGTAGTTTTTGAAATATGATTGTCAGCTGTTACATGATGAAATTAAACTCTCTGCAGTGGTGTTTTTTGAAGTATGATTGATAGATTTGTCTTGATTTACTTTAAATCTCTGAAAGATGTTGGAATAAGAAAATAAAATTTCTTATGTAACTCATCACTCAATAAGAGTCCCGGGCCTAACTAATAAAACAACAACTTTTAGGCAAAATTGAACTTTATTTATCAAGATTTCCCTTCACGAATGATACATTCAACCCAGTGCTCTTCAAATTTTTTTTAATACTTTTTTTTTTGTAGAACAATGTCTTTTCTCTAAAAAAAAAGCTTCAACTTCGGCAGTCGCTTCTTCATTTGAGCAAAAACTCTTTCCCTGTAGCATTCTTTTAAAGTCTACAAAAAACCAGTAGTCCCTAGGGGCAAGATCTGAACTGTACGGTGGATGGGAAAGTAATTCGAAGCGCATTGTTTTGCTTGAGCAGTGTTTTTCTCCTTCACAAAGCAATGTTTAACACACGAAATTCTTTTTTTATCTAGAGTTTCTAAGTGAACAAAAATTGCTTCACTAAAATCTCTAACTTTTCAACTAAACATTTTATTATCACGAAATTTTGACACGTGTCGTTTGAAAGTTAGTACAAACATGTGACTCAAGTTACTCAAGGTTAAACTAAGGAAAGTTAGAAGGTAGTGCCATCTGTATATTAGGCTCGGGACTTATTGAGTGATGTTGTGTTAAATACCAGATATAAAACATTCTCCAAATAGTAAGAGTTGATTTAAACACATTTCCCCTCTTCTTATTTCTAATCTCCAATTGTCAGAAAAACCTGCAATAAACATAAAATTCGGAAATAAGTTGTGTGTCAACCATTTTCGGTAGAAATATAAATTTATTTTTTGTTGTTGTCATTTGTCAGCCTATCAAGAGCAACAATGTATTTCCATTTATCTCCAGCCGATTGGTTTTCATACTGTTCTTCCATAAAAGTATCTTACATTGAGTCACATGCCTGGACAAAAGACAGCAAATGTTTTTTGCCGTTTCTTAAGTTGTAAATCTTGGTTTATTATTTTGTGTACTGTTGTGCTACAGATGGTTGCGATTGATTTTTTTGCTTCTGTGGATTTTCTCCTTTTGCCATCGGCTGCTCTTCTGAAATATTCTAAACACTAAATACTCTTTTCGCGTATTTATTGAAGTGAACACTTCTTTAGCTGCGTTGGGCACTTTTTGGTAGGGGAAAATCTTATGGGTTCGCGTCACTGACATGCTCTGACTGGCGCACGCGCAGTGTGCTCTTCGCCTTAGACACTTTTTGGATGGGTGAAATCTCGTGCGTTCGTGTCACCGACATGCTTATAGCAGTATATCTGTAGCTATACAGCTGACGTATAATGCTGTGCATATCTTATAAGAGAAATTGAATAGATTTAGTGAAACGTTGAATGTGTATATACTGTGCGTTGCTCGTTGCGATTCCGAGAATGGGCAATACATATTAATGGTTGTAGTTTATATTTCGCCTGGAAAATCTATGAGACAGATACAATTTTTATTCGAAAATTTAATGATTTATGCAAAAGAAGGTTCTGAAATACTCGAAAAATATTTGTTTATGTACCGATGATTTTAAGTGGAGACTTCAATATTAACTTTGCAGATGATAAAAATGTACCACTAATTGAATTTCTAAATGAAACACTTAATTTAAATATGTCCAATGATAAAAAACTCAGTACTAAAAAATATAAAACGACGATCGATGCGGTTTTTACGCGATGCTGAGATAAATTTTCCTTTCTTACTTTAGTTACCATAAACCTATTGTATCTTTTTTAGAACAAAATGAAATGATTGAAAGTACAAAAAGTCTAAGTATTGTTGAAATTAATGATGACAATGATGAAAATAATGTTAAAAATCAAGTACATTGAAATTTAAGTAAATACAAATACTATCCATAACTGATATGATTGTATATTAATTGTTATTTCAATTTAATTGTATTTATATTTTGTCATGATCTTGTACAGCCCCCCCGTAATATATTTGAATAATAAAAAACCATATAAACATGCATTTAGTTGTTGCTCAGAGTGTCAATAGATGTGAAAACCAGATTGATGTTGATAATTTTAATTCAAACATTAGGAAATTTCAAATTTTAAAATTAAAAGTTCTAAGTTTTCCCTTCTATCGGCAGTCTCTATAACTGCCAATTTTTTTTGGAATCTTCTTTCTATGGTAAATTATAATCAAGATGTCTTTCTCCTAGCTGATTAATATTGGTGCTTGTTTTAAGCTTGTAAATTTTTATGCCTCATATTTCACATTTTTTCGTTAAGGAATATTTTTTCTCAGAAAACATGAAATACTTCGTTCCAAATAGCTTCTGTTACACTTTCGATTTTGAAAGAATACATTTCGAAGTATCAGACGATAACTGTGATTTAAAAAAAGTTATTGCCAGAAATTTTTTTTTCAGCATATTGCCGTATAAAGGAAAAGTGCAATCATTCACTGTAGCTCGGTTGTTAGAGCACTGGACTAAAGATTCGTCGATCGCTGGATCGAATCCGAGCCAGTGCGTTTTCATCCAAAGACTGAAGTTTTAATTTTTAGTATTGTTTATTATTTCTCTGGAATCTGGCTGATTCTAGAACTTTCTTAGTGTATGTAAATTAGATGCAGCGGGTACCAGCGCGTGAGCGTGCTTGCCCAGTTCTTTCTCGAATGTTCTTCTAGCGTTATGAAAGCGGAATCCCTTCAATTGAAGGGAATTCTCTCTGTTCTAATAGATACATGTTAAATCTAACCGTGTGTTTATTTCAATCTTCGTGACAATATTGGTATTTTTTTTAAAAAATCCTTTACCGAATCGGTTTTGGGAAATGTGAAAACCATCTCTTTAAAATTGAAGAAAAGCACGGCACTTGATAAATAACCAAACCAGAACATCACAAACTTTCTTTACTTGGCAGATCAGACGGAGGAAAGCTTTATCCGTGATTACAGTAATACAAAAAGGGTATTCGAAATATTTTTAATTTGGCACCATTAAAAATATTCCCGATTGAAAGTTTGAAGCAAAAAAAAAGTGTTCAATCGCATAGATTGATCTGGTTAATGTTAGAGCAGAGGTCGCCAAAGTGGTGGTCTGCGGACCACTAGTATTCCACGAGAAAATTTCGCTGGTCCCCAGAAAAATTTGGAATATACTTACTCATCACGTTAAGTTATGTTTTAAGATGCATTTAAACATAATCCAATTCATAACAATACGTGAAAAGTTATATATAAAAAGGCTACTTCATAGAATAACGCCACGGTAAATAAGTCGCACTGCTGTATCTGCGTTGTAATATGTGGATAATAGATCCGTGTGCGGAGAAAATTCAGGATAATTTAGGCATGCATCTAAAAGAAAGCCTCATCGACCTATCGTCCAACGAAACTCTCAAATTTAAATTTCATCCATCCTTATCAAGATCTCAGTTTCGTCTTTCCATAAAACGGGAAATGCCCTATTATTGAACAGGCGATGAAAATTCTGATTCAATTCCCCACGACTTATGTGAAAAAGCCTTTTCGTCTGTCACAGCCATCAAAAAACACGGTACCGATCTCAGCTTGAAATAAATGCAGTTCTTCGTCTTGCATTAACAACATTGGATCCAAACATCCAACAGGAACATCCATCACACTAGGAATGTATAATGCTAAAATTGATATACTTAAACCATTTTTAACTGTTTCGTTTTTCCAGTTTTTGTTTATTTTGTTTATTTTATTATGGTTTATATTAATACAGCTTTCATAATTTGGTTACAATTAATAGTTTCATTTTATTAATTAGGTACATTTTATGTGTTCTTATAAGTGGCGTAACGTACACCCCCACGGAGGGGGGCACGACTCTAGGGGGCCCAAAGCCTGAGCGATGCCAAATACGTAAAATACGGCTTGGGACCCAAAACCCGACTTTGCAGGAAGGGGCGCCTTAATATATTCTACGTTACGACACTGGTTCTTATGTCCCAATCTCTTTTATAAATATATTTAACACTTATATAAAAAATCCTATTAGTGGTTCGTGGGATTTAAATTATGAATTTACTGGTCAGTTTGGTGACCGCTGTGTTAGAGCAAGTGTATTTTAACGTCGCACTATAAAGCAACCCGAGGGCTATTGCTGACGGACCTCGTAATTTTGAACCATGGTCAAGTGACGATGACAACACCAGAGCAGGCACCCCCTCCCCTCTCCAAACTGTCCCACCACGTCAACGGAAGATTAAACGCTCATCAGCCCCTCTGCAAGAAGGCTCTGCAATGGCACTAAGGCTTGAATTCATGACACGGCAGCCACGAGTTCGCAACCTTAGCCACTTGGTTACACAAGCGGTTTACATACAAAAAACTTTCTATTCATTTAACTAGGGGATTGCAAGAAATCCAAAATCTTCCATATGAAAGAAATGAACCTCTGTTAGTTTAAAATGTTTCATTATTTTTCATTTTACTACAATTGTTTTAAAGCATTTTATATTATATTTCGAGTAGATTTTTGACATACCTAAATCTTTAAGAATGTTTAAGTACCTATTTTATTAACATTTAAGACGTTTTTAAGCATACGAGTATATAAAAATCAATTGTAATTCCTTTTCCATTTTACTGAGCATCCTTTTTCTATAATCGTTGCAGTATTCTTATTATTGGAAATAAAACGTATTTTATTTTACCTAAATGCCATCTACACTGGTGTGCAAAAATTAAGGACGAAGTCGAAAAATTAGCATATCAGCTGAACGAAGAGGCAGAGCGGACAGAAAGACCAATCAGGAGATTAAGTGAGGTGATGTACGGTAGCACATGCGCAGATATGCAGGTAGACGTAATGGGGGAGTGTCTGAGTAGTAAAGCATGTTGTCGGTGTAAGATTAGTATTTCTGGCAAAGAGATTGCACACCGTATAGCAGTTAAAATCACACCGAGTTGCTGCTCAGCGAAAAATGGCGAATAATCAATCTGTTAGACGACATTTGGATGCTTTTACCCTAGGTCGAATCATTGGGAAGTTGGAGGAAGGTCGCAGTGGGACAAGTGTGGCTGCAGAGTTCGGAATTGCTCACAGCATCGTTTCACGACTTCGGAGACAATTTCAAACTGCAGGAACAGCTATCCGGGGTTCAGTAGTGGTCGTCCACGAGGAACCACACCCGCAGATGACCGGTATTTTGCCTTACAGGCCAGAAGAAACAGGCGGCAGACAGCGAGAGAAATCGCTAGACACACGACACAGGCGACTGGACGACCGATATCGCGTTTTACCGTGGCCAGAAGACTGCACGGTGGTGGTCTGTTTGTACGACGCCCTGTACGGTGTGTACCTCTAACGCCTGCCCATCGGAGAAGGCGTTCTCTGTGGTGCCGGGAATACCGGAATTGGAGAGACAATGAATGGGGACGAGTACTCTTTACAGATGAGAGCAGATTCAGTCTGAGTAGCGATTCTCATCGCATACTCATCTGGAGAGAGTGGGGAAGCCGCAATCATCCCTCGAACATCATTGAAATGGACAGGTATGGAGGTGGCGTTTTCTCGTTTGGGGAGGCATCATGCTTGGTAGTCGTACATACCTTCACATCTTCGACGCAGGTTCAGTCAACGGGACCCGTTATTGTAACGAGATTCTTTTCCATATGTGCGTCTTGTTAGAGGCGCTATGGGTCCGCAGCTCCTTTTCATGGACGACAATGCACCATGTCATCGCACAGTAGCTGCCGAACAGCTCTTGGAGAGTGAGGATATTGAACGTATGAATTGGCCGGCACGATCTCCGGATCTCAATCCCATCGAGCATGTATGGGATTTTCTAGGCAACGCTTGGCAGCTCGTACCTTACCACCAGTAACGATTCCGGAGCTTCGATTGGCGCTGCAAGACGAATGGGCAGCAATGCCTCAACAACTCATTGACACCCTCATTCTCAGCATGGGCAGACGCTGTGAAACCTGCCTAGCAGTCAGGGGAGATCATATCCCCTACTAAAGACCGGATATTTCTTGCTGGACACCCATCACAGGGGATGTTTCGGCCTTCAGTCGCATTGCGCTCCATGCTACTTTTTCAATAAAGCTTCTTTTTATCCCTCTGATTTCTCTTTTAGTAAGTGTTACTTACATTACTCATGTTCTTACGTATTGGGGATCTTACGGTATTAAATGTGTTGATTTGGAATGCTTTTGTACAAAGTTATATTGAAAAAACCGTCTCGTCCTTAATTTTTGCACACTAGTGTATATAATATTATGTAAAAAGGTCATACATTTATAGCTTCTTCAGTCACTTTCTATAATTTTTTAATGTCTTTAGTAGTTATTTTTGTAATTAATGGCCCATTTCTAAGTGAATCTTGATATTAAGCAACTAAAACCTGCTTTTCTAAGTAGTAACTAGTTTTGATTTGCGAAACCGACATTGATCGTTACACAAACACATAAATGGTTATTCCGCTAGAGAATAATAAAGTTAATTTCAAGATAATGCCATTTTTTTTGTAATTCTTTTCTTATTTTATTCAAAGTAATTGAATATTCTACCGATTTCTTGAATGTTTGAAGATCCATCATTGGTGTAAATAACTGCTAAGAAAAAATCTTCTCTACAAGTAATAAAAATATTTATGCAAAGATTAAATTTTATTTGGTCGTAATAAATGAAAAATAAAATTATTAATACTCTAAACTGATGCTTAGAGAACTATATAAATATAGATATTTTCTTGCCTTTTAAATAATATCGATGTTAAGAAGACCCAGAACGACTCAATGATAAAACTGGTCAAAATTCAAATCAAATATATTTAGCCTAAATTATTTTTATAATATTGGTCTATAAGCACAAAACTGGAAAGCTCTAACTGAAGGTATCCGAGTACGCGTTCAGAGTACTTTTTAATAAAATAGCATATTTAAACAAATGCTTTTTAGGACAATACCAATAAATACTAATATTTAACTAATATGATTTAAAATAAATTTCGTAAATTTTACCAAAAATCACAATTATACAGGAAATTTTAGCAATATTTTTGAAAAATTTCAAAGCAATTGGAGAAGAAAAAAAGTACAGAACTTATATTAGTAAAAGTATTACTAAAACAAATTAGATGCATTTATCTAGAAAATGAGCTAAATTTGAAAATTTTAGAGCCGATTGAATAAACATTATAAGAAATGTGGCATTCTTTATGAGAGCATTATTTAAATAACAAGGCACCACTCAAAAAGTATTCATGTAATAAAAAATATTTTAGTACATTCTCTAGAAAACAAATATCAAGTTGAAAAAGTTTTATAGAAATACATTTGTAACATTTTGAGTTATCAGACTCGCCATGATAGATTTTGAGCACACACACACAATTCAAACGTCCACTTCTAATAGATCAATGACCCCCACACACACTTCCGGTTTTTCTAACTTTATAAAATTTATTGTAACTTGGCCTCTGGATAGCGTAGAAACAAAATAAAGTATGTTTTGCAAATCCAAAAGATATAGCTCCCTTTATATTATATATAATATAAAGAGATATTATATATATCCGACTTCACCGAATTTCGTCATTTTTAACGAGTGTTCGGATACCTTAAAAAAAAAACCAGAGTTATCATAACTTCTACTTCGTTTTTATTCACATCTTAATGGCAAATTTAGAACTTGGAGCTGATTTATCTCAGAAAGAGAAAAAAATTCCTAGTTTTTCTTCATTTCAAATGATAAAACTTTTTTTTCTATTGAACCAAATGCTTTGTTATTTTTTCTAATTATTGCTATTAGTGTATGTAATATAAGTTGGTACGCATTTTTAAACCAAAGCAATACTTATTTTTTTAAATAGTTGAATTTAGGATTAGTACATCTTTTAAAGGATTTTCAATATGCATTCATAAAAAAAACTATTTTACGAATTTCAATCATGCTGTCACAACAAAGTATTTTACGAGTTTCAATTATGCTGTCACAAGAAAAAGGTATTTTACGAATTTCAATCATGTTGTCACAAGAAAAAGTATTTTACGAATTTCAATCATGTTGTCACAAGAAAAAAGTATTTTACGAATTTCAATCATATCAAAAAAATATACAAAATGTCACAAAAAAAAAGTATTTTACGAATTTCAATTATACTGTCACAAAAAAAAAGTATTTTACGAATTTCAATTATACTGTCACAAAAAAAAAAGTATTTTACGAATTTTAATCATGCTGTCACAAAAAAAAGTATTTAACGAATTTTAATCATGCTATCACAAAAAAAAGTATTTAACGAATTTTAATCATGCTATCACAAAAAAAATTGTATTTTACGAATTTTAATCATGCTATCACAAAAAAAAGTATTTCAGGAATTTCAATCATGATATCACAAAGAGAAAGTATTTTACGAATTTTAATCATGCTATCACAAAAAAAGTATTTTACGAATTTTAATCATGCTATCACAAAAAAACTATTTTACGAATTTCAATCATGCTGTCACAACAAAGTATTTTACGAGTTTCAATTATGCTGTCACAAAAAACATACCAATTTTTGCTACACATAGTTTAAAATACTTGTAAAGGAAATTTCATGTGATTACATTAACCATTGTAGAAGTAGCATTTTAAAATCTTTTCATGAATTTTTTAATATCTCTTTAAAAAAATTGAATGAATACTTTTTGTGGTACCGTTAAATCTGGAGTATCGGCGTATAACCTGCACCTCTACTTTCAAAATGCCCTTTTGTTAATTTATAAGTATATTAGCCGTATTACGCGCACCCCCTTTCTTATGAAGAAATCTGAAATGTACGTGTGCAATGCTCTTATATTTTGGAGTCATTTATTCGATTTACTTCCCCAAACTTTTGAAAAAATTTTATACTTTTAGAACTACAGCCTTTTAAGTATATAAAGAAAATGCCATTTCGATATATGCAGAAGTCTAACTTTTTGATGCTGATTTTTTTTAAAGCTGTCATTTTTATACCCGGTGTATAATGCGCACCTGTAAAATTCGATCATTGTTTCTTTTAAAAGTGAGCGCTATACGAGGGATTTTACGATATTTTGAGCACAAAACTGTTTTTCTTAATACATATACATAATGAGCGACCAGAAAATTTGTGAAAATCATTAAATCCAAAGTATTTTTATAAATCATACCGTTTCCTTAATAACGTAGTTGTACAGTTCGAGATTATATCACCCAATAAGTTTTTCCACAAAATATTAAATATTTTCCGATCAATCCATTCTAAAAAATGCGTATAAATTGTGCAAAAAGGGATAATCTGCAGTTTAAAATAGCTTTTAAAGCAATTTGTCAAAACAAAAAAAAAAGGAACCAATACATGTACTTCCATTTCATATCTTTACAGTACCCACCATAATTCTAAAAATACCATTTTATACAGAGTGGTTAAAAATTTATTCCAACTCACATGTGCATTACTTATCTTAAAATTATACTAACCCAATTTCCCACAGCCGTCTGCTATAGTACAGGCAGTGTAGCAATCTGTAGCGAATATTAATGGAATATCGAGGCTCATAAGCTAGAGCGAATATTAATTGCTGGTGTCATTTGTGCATTATTAAGGAAATATGAAGGCAAATAGAGTTCTGATTAGGAGGGAGATAGATATATGCGGAGGAGCATACCTATTATCAGTAAATTGGGAATTATACAATAATGCGTTACTAACTTCAATTAATCAATGTTTATCTGCGTTGCTCTGCTTATTCTCTTCAATTGGGAGAGATTTATGGTTTACTTGCCTCGTTTTGTCTGCTCTTTGCAGAGGTTAGTTTTGCAGTGCTTACTTATCCAGGATTCGATGTGATCTGGAAAATTTAAATGGGGAAAATTGCAGTTGAATAATTCAGAGAGATACCAATTAGTATTCGATATAATATTGACTAGAATATAAGAAGCGGCTTACGCAAAACTTAAACTTGGAGTGAGCTTTACCTAATTGTAATCAGTCTTGGCTTAATTTGCCTGGATTTACAGCACTGGAGTCGAATTAAAAACATACATATGCGAGATGTTAAATATATTAAAGTACGAGGTGTGACATAAAAAAAAGAGACTGGTCCAATAAATCATTGTACTAGAATCAGTACTTCGTGACAGTATCACCTTCAAAGTAGTTCCCTTCAGTATTCATATATTTCTACATTCGGTGCTGCCATTGCTGGTAACAGTTCTGGAACGAGGGTTTTGGAAGGCCCTTCAGGAGATTCTCCGTTTTTGTTTGTACCTCTTTAACTGAGGTAAAATGAGTTCCCTTTCAGCAAGATTTAACTGTAGGAAATAAAAAAAAGTCTCATGGGGGAGCCAAATCAGGTGAATAAAGAGGATGCCCAATCACAGTAATAATTTTGAGGGCCAGAAACTGCTTGATAGATAGGGCCGTATAAGTGGGTGCATGTCTTCGTGCAACAGCCATTCGTCACTCCCAAATCCTGTCCTTTTTTTCCCAACTTTTTTCACGAAGTCTTTATAGTTCTTCAATGTAGTAGTGTTGATTAACAGTCTGACCACTATGAACTGAGTAAGAACCCACTCATGTCACGAATTTTGGCAATGTTTTGGTCTGTAATCGCCGATCTTGGGCGCCCAGCACGTTCGTCGTCTTCCATACTGAGCATCCCCCTCCCTGAAAACCACTAATACCATTCAAATACATGTGCACGTGACAAAGTTTCATCTTCATAAGTTTCGGTTAATATTTGAAATGTTTTCGTGGCTGATTTCTTCACAAGAAACTTGATGTTGATTCGACATTTTCCCGGCAGAATACAGTTGCACGTGTTCACTCAATGACGCAGTTCTCCCAACTGGCGTGATCGATTAAAGAGAAACTGGTCACGTGGATAGAGGAGGTATATTGGAGGACGTTACCAGAACAGTTATTATCAACTTCACTCTTTTTTCAAGCTACACACTTTTCTCTTTGTGTGTGTGCGTCACATCTTGTATGCTGTAGTTTTAAATTGTTTGGTTTGTAGCTACACACGCATTGAGTAGTGTTAAATAGGTGCCTAGAGCATACGTACTTATCCGCCCTTTTTGCTTTGAACCACCATCAAGTGATGAGAACCACATTTCTAACTTGGCACCCAAATCTCCAAGCATCCACATTACCCCCAAAATGATGACTTTGAATCTTGACAAATTTAACATATGACGGTGACTTTTTCGCCGCATGAGGACTTGACCCCGCAAGTCAGGAGATTGCACTACTACAAAAGCTGTTTCATGTTAGAACTGAAAAACATGTTTGATTGTTTATGGTGAAGAATATTTCTGTAATTGGACACTTCATTTTGTATTTTCTTTCTCATTTTCATCTAATCAACCCCATAACAAATTACATAATTAATAAGTAACATTATATAAGTTAAAGTAATGTACTGTGCTTGAAATTAATCAATTCAGAATGTGGAAACGGCATCCGAGTGACCATGGCCGCGAACACTTAGCCGGCTTTGCTTCCGTCGAGTCGTAAATTTGAGACAAAATGTAACTAAAGACCTGCCAATTGATGCCCGTTAAATCTGTTGAGGTTCAAAATTCCTCAAGTGAAAGAGCCTTTACTTAAATCACAATATAAAGTAACACAAATTCTATTGGTGATGGACCTCATATTTTGAACCATGGTCAAGTGGCTAGGATGACACCTGGCTGACAACCCTCTTCCCTTCAGTGGTGTAACATATACCCCCGCGTCGCGCCATCCACGAGCTCTTGACCATGACCACTAGGCTCCCGCAGCCACATCACGTGAGGCGAAGATATGCACACAGTGTTATTTAATAGCCCTTATTATACGATACGAGCCACCCATCCTGTATAGTGATTAGGCATGTGCATGGTGCTCAAAGCTAAGGCTAACGTCAGGCGTAAAAATCTAACCATTAGCCGCGATGAATTTGTGGACCTTGATCTGATGTTACTGTTGATCAAGTGGCATAAGCAACAACACGACACGTATTTCTTGAGGGATCCTAATTTGAACCCACGTCTGAATTCATAAGTAGTTGGGTAGCGAACTCGAAACTGTAATTAATAGTCTCCATATCAAGAATATATCGTATTTACTCGAACCTGTCGCACTATTTTTCTTGTGTGAATGCTACTGAAAATCGGATGCGGCTTTGAATCGAAGGCAAAACATTTATTGGAGGGGGGTAATTGAGCTTCCATCTCTTTCTAAAGGAAAAATGTAACCGTCCATTCTGGCCACTTGCATCAAATGACTTATCAGTCTATTCTAAACATCGTTGTCTTTTCGTATCTAGGAAATTTTTTTGCATACGCTTTCTTTTAATCATCTAAACACCAAAGATATTGGTAATAGTACCGACGAGAGAGAGAGTTCACCATGACGCAAGTATGAAAATGCAGGCAATTTTATATGAAGGAAAAAACGGAAGGCAGCGGCCACAGAAAATTGGACAAGTATGAAACAAATATACGTCAATGGCAAAAACAAAATGATACTCTTTTTCCTTGTAAATTTTCAACAATCTCTCTCTCTCTCTCAATTCTCTTACATTCTTCTATAATACATTCTATTGAAAAAAATTACCCAAAGACGCACTTAAACCCGTCGTTTTTCGGCGACCTTCAGTTGGCCGGACGGCTAAGCGAGGTGTCGGGTCTCCCCGGCAGCCGAGCTAGCTGCCACACTTCCATGATTTGGTCGGTTGATCTCAAACCTCTGTTCCCAGAGGCTGTTTTCGGCTGACATAGATTATCATATCTACTTTTTAAATTTCTCACACCTCATACACAACACAACGCAAGCAAACCAAAGGCTCCAGCAATATAATTTATTCTCAAGGTTGCAATCCTAATTTTTAATTATTAAACTTAATTTTCAAAATTTTTATTCTCTATTTTTACTACCTCAAATCTAACATGGCAAATTAATCAGTAAAATCAACAACCAATTTGTGAAGATAGGGGATAAAGACCTCTTATGAGATCATGCGCCCCAAAGAACATTCTACGTTCTATTAAAAAATTGTTGCATAACAGACATTAGATGGCACGGAAGACGACACCGGGTGGGAAAATGGTGACTCTGGCACTAATTGTGAAGTTAACAGTGACAATGGAAGTGACGAATCCTTTTAGAAACATGATAATGACTGTTAGAGTAATTGAAGTTCATGTATGCATTTGAAAGTTTTTAATTCTGGTAAAATAAATTTATTAACTTTTTACTATTTCTCATTAATTTTTTTAGAAAAAATTTCTTAAGTATCATATATTGATGAATTTTTTACACATATTTTTTCTCAAAAACATGTAGAGAGTTGTCGGTGCGTCTTAGATTCGAGTATATTTTACAGCCATCTTATTTTTCTACCTAAGCCTAATTCTCAATAATAATAATCCAATATTTCCACTAAAATAAACGTCATTTCTAAAATCACTTCAGAGAATCATATCTATGAAAGTAGAATAAAAACGTCTATATAAAATCCTCTTTTTCGTAGCTGAACGGGCGCGAGCGGTGGAACATGCCGTTCCTTTCATAACCACTTTAGAATTCTCCTAATGCAAGGTCTCCCGCCGATTCGCAATTGGGGAAAAGGAATGAAAAAAGGGTCGCAGTCAATTGATTCAGGCATCGGTCGTTGGGACATTGATTTTTGCGACAAAAAGAAAGAGACTGTTATACAGTGACAGCACGACTACAGAAGGATACTGACATCGAAATAAGAGTGCGTTTTGCATTTTTATTCCTTCTCTGCTCGGCCTCAATGTAAACAAATGGGGAACGGCTACAAAGTTTGAACGTTCCGCGGAAGATCGGTTGAAATCACGAAGCCCGACAGCATTTCTTTCAAATTTGTATGTTGTGTGATCAAATATAATTGCCAGAAAATTATTTCTTCATTTTTTTATTTATACTTCTTAACAACTTTGTATATTTTTTTAGAATATATAGCGTCTAATGTTGCAAGATTTAAGTAATTATATACGCTTAATACGATAGCAATTATTTTTCTAAATGCATCTATTACATAAGATAATCTCTCATTGTCACCATCTTACATCAAACTATTGGTTAATTATTAAGTCTCATTTAGCCAAGACAGTAAGTAGCGAGGGTCAGTGGCGTGAATGAGTGAATATAAACATCGCACTATTTAGCTACACGAGGGCTTATGGCGACGGACTTCATAATTTTGAACCACGGTCAAGTGACGCGGACGACAGCTAAGCTCTGGCACTCACTTCTCTCCTAACTTTCACACCATAACAACAAGAGGACGTTTGTGTGTGAACCTCGACATATTTAACATGCATCTCTTCCCTACACGGTGGGTCTTTAGTGGTACAGGGCTTGAACTCGTGACAAGTCAGCCACGGTCCGATACCTTGACCACGAGGCTACCACAGCCACAGGACCCCTGCAAAGTCAGGATTTGGGTTCTAAGCCAGATCTTACACAAAAAGTACTTACTTGACTTCAATCAGGCCTTAGGTCCTCTAGAATCCTGTCCCCGCGATGAGAGGGTGTACGTTACGCCACTGGCGAGGTTTGAAGATATAGCCAGAGGTCTCAGCACGAGGGATTGATTTAATTTTAATTTACGTCGCATTCTGAAGCTACACGAGGACAATTGGAGTGAATATTAACGTCGCACTATTCAGCTATTTGAGGACTTTTGGTGACTGACCTCGTTCTGAACTATGGTCAAGTGACAAGAACCGACACCTGAGCTGTCATCCCCCCTCTCCTAACTTCCATATCAACGGGAGGATGTTTGAACCTAAACACATTTAACGTGAATCGGTCCCTTCTTGCACGGCGGGTCTTCAGCGGTATTAGGCTCGAACCGAGAATTATTGGAGATGAAACTGTAATTTTGAACCAAGGTAAAGTAATGAGGGCGGCACCTCAGATCTGGCATCCCACTCATTAAACTTCTACTCAATGCTGTTGCATGCTTAAATTCCACACGCAGTCTGAAGTAATCCCAAGCAGTGACGTCATGAATATTTTATTTCATAATAATGTTTAAAAATTATTATGTCTTGTTGTGAGTGAGGCAACAGTTTTGTTTGGACTACAAAAAATAGTAGAAAAGAACGCGAAAATGGCACTGTTGTTTTAAATGTTTACTTAATTTCTGTCTTAATTACTTATTTGATGCATCCAAAGGGAGGACTGAGCCACTACAGATTTCACGTGCATCAGCCTCTCTACACAGCGGATGTTCAGTAACACTAGGGCTCGAACTCATGACACGCCATCCTCGAGCTCATGATCACTAGGCTATCGCAGCTTCGAGTCGAATTCTAGACTAGGTCCAAGAATGACGTCGGTTCCGAGCTTGCGTCAGACCACGGTTCTCAATATTTATGTAAGCCATGTCAGTCTAATAGTTTCATATACGGTAAGGTAAATGAAATATAAATCCAAGCAATTTTAAATCATTTCTAACGTTTTATATCTATTTGTAAGTATTGTACACGCGCACGAATACTTATTTTAATTAACTAACGTTGATGTGTAATTGTTAATAGCAACTCGTAGTCGGCATTATCGAGTCACGGGATAGAGTCCCGATTTGTCTGAAGATTCACTGTGTATAGGGGCTAATATACGTTAAATCTGTCGAGATTCAAAGCCCCAGTTTTGCGAAGAAGTTTGAAAAGTAAAGTTCTATAGTTGAAGGTCGTTCTCGTCACTTAACCATGGTTCAAAACTGCAAGGATCGTCGCCATTAGCCCTTTTTGCATCAAAGGGCAACTCAATCTTTTCGTGATGAATTCATAATATTGAATAAAAATCAAGTGACGAGGACGACACCTAAGATGGTATTCTACTTTTCAAATTTTATCACTATGTCAACGAGAATTTAAACTGCGGTAGATTAACGAACTTCAACCCAGTCAGGTGACGGGTCTTTCGTGGCATGAAGACTCGAATTTATAGCTAGGCAGCAACAACGTTGGACACGAGTTCGCGACCATGACCACTCGGCTACCCCCCCCCCCCCCGGGATAAAGAAAGCTAACAGCTAACTTTGAAAAGATTCTAAGGGAAGGAAATTGTAGTTTTACAGTAAGTTTGCCCAGTATTTGGGCAAATCGATGTGCATACATTAAATTTTTAGAAACATGTAAATAATTGTTACAAATACATATCTCTGACCTAGAACTTAAACAAAAGAATAAGTTACATATTGGCTGAAAAGGATTCACCAAGGGTGCGTCCCCAGTGTAAACTAAAGACAGCAAAACCTTATGGGAAAGAGGCAGGACTATTCGGTTACCTTGGGGCAGTGAATCCCTTCCCTAAAGAAGTAAGGTAAGCTCCTGAAAGGTTTATAACAAAAGGAGAAATCAGAAAACTTTAAGCGGCCAACTAGTCTAGACAGAAGGAAAATGTTTTAAAAAAAGTTTTGCATTTATTTTATCTAGTACCATACAACGAGAATAAAGTTAGCAATCTTCCCTCTGCACAAATTCGCTCCCCCTGCTACATTCTTAAAATTTTGTATCGCCAAGGTCTTTTTTAGGGATAGAAAGTAACTCTTTCGGGGGTTGAGGTTTTACCCATGGTTTAGGGAGGGAAAACTACGCTACTCCAGTGATTCTCTACCACTGTGTACCAATTTTTTTTTTGTTTTAAATTCTCAACTATGCCCTGACTTAACATTATTTCCCAAATTTAGATACAAGGAAATTTGATTGGATCCGGAGTCCATTTGTGATAACGGATACATCTGTACAGGAAATAAATTTGAATTACAGACGAGTTAAATTATTTTAAACTTATTTTATTGTTAATGTACCGCCAAATTTTGAGATTGTCAAAAACGAACCGCAATGGGAAAAAGGTTGAGAAACACTGCGCTACTCAAATGATCACAACTCTCTAAGATAGTAATTTAAATAAATTTTTGATTTTATAGATTTATTCACAGACCTATTTAAAAGCTTTAATTATCTTTTATTTTCGAGTAATGTTAAACATTCTTTTTTTAGAGGAAAGGCACGAGTTGAAGTCCTTAACCCTGATGGCTACGTTAAAACACTCAATTAGTAATTTATATGTATGAATTACTGCGAGATGTGCGTAAGTCAGGTAATATCCACATTGCTTATATATTTCTGCAAATTACCCAATCCAATGTTATAGCTAAGAAAATTGTTTCATGCCCCTCATTACCTAGTAAATTTGCAGATTACCGACTAGTTGAGCATTAAAATGAAAATAAGATCTTTGATCGAACAACTGCAATGTGTACGCTTAACTTAATACTCAGAACAAATCAGTTATACAAGGTACTATTATTGGAGGGAGAGTTCTACTAACGTCACACTATATAAAAGCAACACGAGAGCAATTGGCGACGGACCTCATAATTTTGAACCACGGTCAAGTAACTGGGAAGACAAACGAGCTGTGTGTGTGTGCCCCTCCCCTCTTCTCTCCATTTTTCCACACCACGCAAATATAAAAACTTTGAGCCTCGAGAGATTTTACGTCCACCCTTCTATATGGAGGGCTTTCATTGGTATTAGGGCTCAAACCCGCAACTTGACAACGTTGGTCCCGAGTTAGTGACCACGGCCACTTAAAAAAACAGGAGGTGAAGGGGAGTTAGTGAGTAAATATTAACGTCAGACGATTCAGCTACTCGAAGGCTTTTGATGACGGACCTTGTAATTTTGAACCACGGTCAAGTGACGAAAACGGCACCTGAGCTGGCAACCAAGCTCCTAGCTTTCACACTACACCAACGGGATGACGTGTGAGCTTCGACCTATTTAACGTGCATCGGCCCCCTCTGCGCGGCGGGTCTTCAGCGGTACTAGACTCGAGCTCATGACACACACCCATGAGTCATATACTTTGACAACAGACTCTGCTGCGGTCTCACATAAATTTTAATTGTAATGAAATAATACTGTATCATGCAGAGGAACGTCTAAGACTTCTTGAGGCCCCCTGGACCCTTACTCAAGAGTAGGTCCTGGGCCCCAACACAAATTTAGGCTCCACCTATTACCCTTAAAAGTAGACAGCACATAGCATACGTTGCCAAATATTTGTACAAACAATAACTCGAACAAATATGCATGACTTAGAATCACACAAACAGGCTCGACCGACTGCAGCCTTTGGACTGAATGAGTAATGATGGGATATGGTGGTAAGCTTGTACGCGGACGACGGTCAGCACATGTAGCCAGTTGACATATGGTTCAAAATTGCCCGTTTTTTGGAAAATACAACCGGAAATAACATTTAACAGTTGAAATATGGGATCTTATAAAGGCTGAGTCGAACACGAGACAAGGACCCGGACCCAGTCGCCCCCATGCCTAAAAACATCCCTGATCATGCATAATACTGGCACACACACAATATGATCGCGCATATGTTTAAAAATAAAAATGTTTATATATATTATTTCAATTCCTGGAAAAATCCTAAGTATTTTTTTTTATTATTTTTAAATACATTTCTTTAAAATTATAGTGCCATTTTACCATCGTAAAAATTATGTTTAAAAACTGCAGGGTCAATGTTCAGTTTATATTTATATCAGATGCAAGTACTTTTTCTCTACGCAGTATATCATTTGTTTCATTTCTACACTTAGTTGTGATTTTGAAACACATTACATTCATTCATCGATTTTTAATCCATTACTCATGATTTATTACTTTCATGTGATAAAACTCGCATTACTGTATCATTTATTCTGCGTATAGGTGTTATTTATTCAAATGTTGTAAGACTATTCAGTGTTGCAAAATGTGTTCTGCATTTAAAAGTAGTTTTACTTTGTTTTTAGCGTTGCACATTGCATAACATTCGAAATCAATTTTGGGAAAGAGAATTATTCGTGCATGTAATAAGTCGATTTCGATACATTTAAAGATTTTCTTACATAGTGTTCTTTTGTTTTTGTATATTCTTTGTTTACACGAATCCATAAACGATGTAGAATTTATATTTTTAATCTTAAGGAATAAAGCAAACGATTCGAAAAAAGTCATTTAAAAAGAAATTCGATTTACACAAAAAAAGCTTAACATAGCTCAACTTAATGTTAAAAGTTATACATACATACATGTGGCCTCGCAAAATTTTATATAAAATATCTATTTATACTCAAGATTATTTTCATTTCTCTTATTGTGACTGACTACGTTTGGAACCGTGATTTCGAAAAAACATAAATGGATTTTATTTTTAGTGTCAGTTGAATTAGAATATACTAGTAAAATTGTTTTAAGAATATGATTACAAGAAACAATTATTTAAACGCATTTTTTGGCAAAAAATGACGCAATATCAAGACTTTTTTTATGAAAAATCTTTTTATAATAATATTTTGCCCATGCATAGTTCAAACTTCTGTACAGAGCCTGTGTGTGAACTAAGATTTTTGAAATAATGTCAAGTTAGAAGAAATAATGACAGATTAATTCAAATTTTGCTCAGTTGTCCAGGACCAATGACAATAAAATAATTTAATAATTTTGTTCCATTGTCTTGATCAAGATCATCAAGATGAACGATTTCCCATTTTCAGATCCCATCCCGCATCTGGCGACTTATTTCAGATCCCATTTCCAGATTTAGCGACTAAAAGATTAGGTTATTACTTAGTTCTATTAAATATAAAAGGGTGTTTTTAGTTTTTTTAAACTATAATTTATTTACAAAGAAACATGAGATATAAATGTACAATGTTCTTATATTCTGTAGTCTTTTCATCGAGGTATTATTCCAAGCTTTTGAAAAAAAGTTTAATTTTAGAACTTCAACTCTTTTTTTAAGGTTCTTTAAGTATGTCATTTCTTTTAAAGAAACAGCATTTCGATATATCTAGAGGTCTAAATTTTTTCTATGGTCATATTTTTTTTAAAGCTGTGATTTTTATACCCGGCGTATTACGTGTACAATTAAATTTCAATCTTATACTTTGTGTTAAAAGGGCGCGTTATACGCCGGATTTTACGGTATATAATTTAGAAGTAGAGATTAATTCGCATTTCAATACATCAGAGTAGAGAAACTTTAACACAAAACACCATTTATTATTTTAATTGATCGTAACTCTGAAAATAATGTGAATTTTTCAAAAATCCTTGTTTAGCCCCTATAGAGAAATCCTGGCTATATACAGAAAATATTATAGAAGTATTTTTCTTAAAAGGAGATTGTTTCAAAATTATATTCTTTGCTCTTATATTTTGTCAAGTGAGTGAATATTAACGTCACACTGTTCGGCTACGCGAGGGCTTTTGGCGAAAGACAGCGTAATTTTGAACCATGGTCAAGTGACGCAAACGACACCCCCTCTCCTAACTACCACACCAATGGGAGGACGTTTTAGCTCTCGACAGATTTAACGTGCATCGCTCCCCTACAAGGTGGCACTGGGCTCAAACTCATGATAAGCTAGCCATGATCCGATACCTTGACCACTTAGCTACCACGGCCACTTATTTTGTGCCAAAAAAATTGCTTTTTAAATATTTTTTTCTCGTAATAATATTCTTAAAACAATTTTATAGTTTTCAAATAAGAAACAAAAACATTATCTATCTTTACTACATCAAAATCAGGGCTCCAAAATAACTTGGCGAGTAGCACTCGCATCAAATTAGCACCAAAATTCTTTATTTCTTTTCAGTTTATCAAGCTCCATTTCAATTTTCTTTAATTGCTAATGAATTGTTTATCGATATAAATTGTGATACATTCTAAATGAGCAACAAAAACTGCCATCCCCAATTATTGCATAATAGTTGACTAAAACAATTATTAGTAATTCCTCAATTAATTTCATTTAAAATTATTTGCCTGTTCTCTAAACATACAATTTAATTAAATAAGTAATTCAAAAAATACACAATTTTCCTATATTATTCTTTACATATATAAATTATAGTTTAGTTTTTAATAATTCATTAAAATGTATATTCGCTGTCTATTCTCGAGAAAGGTTATTATGTATGGTTTAATGACATTCTCACTAAATATTTTATAATAACTGTAAATCTTTCTGTATTCTTATATGAAAGAAACTGAATAAACAAAGGATTATATTATTAAAATGTTTACAAAATATATTTAACAAAAGTATTTCCATTTAATCCTTTTATTTTAAAATTTTCATTGAAATGAATAAACTAATTAAACTATTTTATTGGATCTCATTTGAATTCGTGAAATTTTGTCTCACTTTTAATCCTCTCTAACATTTTTTTTATTAAACTGTTTAAATAAATGCATAAATTCAGATTTATTGTTACATTGTGCTTGGCTTCCTTTAGAATAAATTAAAGTATTTTTACCAGTACTAAAAATTTTAAAAAGTATACAATCTTTTTTTTAAAGGTTTCTATAAGTATTTTCTACTTTTCACACATTTGCATGTTTTCTATTATGTATATTTTACGCTTAGAAATATTGGAGGTATCTTAGAGATAAAACAGTATAGAATAAATTAAATTTATTTTATATGAAGAGAAATAATTTTGTTTCAAATTTTAAAAAAATTCGATTACATTCAGCATAAAAAATATCACGATTAAAACTTTATAACGCAAAAGTTTTCTTGGTTTTCAAATATTGAGAAATTTTTAGCATTCTTTAAGTTAGAAATTTTACAAAGTAATAAATTTTACATCATGCATACTATATACAGGGAAATTTTAAATTATGGACTTTTTTTTCTCCCTTAAAATATTGCATATATAATACACATTAAAAATATTTTTTCTGAAATGGAAAATCAATTAAAATTTTCAATAAAATATAATAAATATTTATATAAAGAAATTGGCATACTTACACTGATATCACAGGAATAAAATTTATCCCATGTGCAAGAAATGTCTTAAAGTTTCTATAACAAGCTCTATTAACTTTTATTATTTAAAAAACGACTTTTATGCACAGAAATCAAAATACTTGACAACCAATCTCACAAATAAAAATATACAAACTATACCTAAACACCTATTTACATTAATTGATTGTATATACATTAAGAGGGATATGTTAGAATGATTGACTGTATGGTTACAAGGTGAATGAGAGAATTTACTTCACGCTCTGAAGCAACATTGGAGACAGAGCTCGTAATTTTGCACCTCAGTCAAGTGACGAGAACGACACCTGAGCTGGTACCTTCCCCCTCCTAATTACCACACTGCTCCAGTGAGTGAGTGAGTGATTTTGGGGTTTATTGGCGCAAGAGCCGATTTCGGCTATACTGCGCCAAACATTTGTTTTAATATCTGTGGTCTAGACGGGAAGAGAGAAAGAGAGAATGAATTGAATGACAAGAAAGAGGGTCGAAAATAGAGAAGGATCACTAGGGTATCCCGGGTTCGTGAAGCCCGTGTTTGTCAAAGACAGTAAACCCCGTGGTGAAAAGGAAAAGATCACTAGGGCACCTCGGGATTGTGACACCCGTACTCACCTAAAGAAGGTGAGCCCCCTGAGGGGACCACACTGCTCCAAGGGGATGAATTTGAGCCTCGACTGATTTAACGTACATAAGTCCCACTAAATCACGGGTCTTTATTGATTCGTGGGCTCGAACTCATGAACACTAGGCTACCATGGCCGAGGAGATGTATAGGCTTTTATACCCAAGGGATTTAGTTTAATTTGATTTTAATTTACGTTGCACACTGAAAAACAAGCGGGCTATAAACGAAGGACCTCTTAATTTTGGACTTTGGTCAAGTGACGAGGAGGACACCCAAGCTGGTACCCCAACCTCTAAAGTTCCATACCACATCACCATTGGCACCTTGAGTCATGACAGATTTAACGTACATCAGCCCCTTTACCCCTTTTCACTAACTTTAGTACTCGAACCCGATTACGAATTTGAGAACATAACCACCAGGCTTTCGTGACTATTTTTTCATCTATACCAAAGCAATGTGAAGACTTTTTTTAAATTCAGAACATTTATAACCCCGTGAACCACAAAGAATCACACGGGGGCTTACACAGCCCTTTTGCAACGAAGGACGCACGACTAGGGCCGGAGGTTTCTATCGCAAGTGTCACTCACAGGCCGGAGGGTTTTGTGAAGCTATGCCTAAATCCAAAAAAAAACCGAAATATAAACGCGATGTTCAATATTGTTCTGTATATTATATGAACGGCATATGCTTCATATATTTTGTATAAATTTACTTTATTTTCTTCAGCCACTTTCTGTTTAAGTACAAGTTTTTAAACATTTTATTGTAAGCATTCATAAAAGTCGACCTTGTAATAAAGTAAGGAAAAAAAGACAAATTTTGTCTCTACAAGATCTAATTATCTATAAAAAAACTAGACTGAAAGCCCAAAAATCAAATGCTTTAGCGAAAATAAATCTCTCATCTTCATTATAAACGAAAACCACATGATCATTTTAAGAGAAGTCATAAAACACTCAATTTGGAAACATTCCTTTCCCCTTATATTTATAAAACAAAAACCACGTGTAAGTGAGTAATATTTCTCTCATTTCGAGTAGAAGATCAGATCTCCATGTATCTTAAATCTTATGGACATAGAATGTCATCTATTGCCAAAAAACTGAGCTTAAAAAACGTTCCAGGTCCCTGGCGCACCAGTGCGTCGCTAGGTGAGTGAGAAAAAAACACGCTGGAGCAGGGACGCGACACTCGTCTCCTGACGGTGTTTCGTGCCAGCGCATGGGTGCGACGTTCGTCTCGAAGGGGATAGAAATAAGCGTGAATCACACGTCACAAAGGAAAGAAGGATTAAAACACAAACATCCATGCCTTTTTCAGGATTCAAACCCAGGCCCTAATGCACCGCACAGTCAGCGTTACTAATTACTATACCGGATGTGCGGCCAATGTGAAGACTTTGACCCTCCAAAACGTGCATCCTGCCCACTGTACTTAATCTTTAAAAATAAAAGGCTTGAAATGAGTAATCCATGCATTTTTAGTATAGAGTTCTACCAACCAGACCCTCATATGGCTCCAGTTTTACTTTAAGAGAAATTTAATCTTGTTTATGGGAACTTTTTCTACTAATTAATAATATGCATGTAAGAATTGGATTGAAGAATATAAGTATATCCCTGTAAATATATATATGTACAAAGGTTTTTTTTCCTTCTGTATTTATGTATGTCTTCCAGGAGTCCAATTTTATAGCTGAAAAACCTCTTGTGTAACCCTCAGTCCCCTGGACGAATACTTAATTAAGTATCGAACCCAAGTAATCTTCTATTTGATGGGTTTGAATTTATATCTCTAGATTTCCTCGAGAAATGATATCAGATATCAGCGCTAGCTGAGGGATTACGGTTCGAGTCCTGGTCCACCCGCCCTGTAAAGGGGTTGATGTACATTGAATCTGCCGTGGCTCAAAGTTCTTCACTAAGATACCAGCTCAAGTTTAGTCCTCGTCATTTGACCAAGATTTAGAATTTCGAGGTCTGTCGCCAATAACGCTAGCGGAGCTTTTCAGTGAGAATTTAATATTCAGTCAATTCATCTTTTAATCAAATGAGTGTTTACTTGTTAACGTCACACTTAAAGCAACACGAGGGTCATTGACGACGAGTTTCGTAATTCTGAATTTCAGTCAGGTGACGCGGACATCACTTGCAGCGGCATTCCATTCTTCTAACTTCAACACCAACATGACGAGTTTTGAGCCACAATGGATTTAACAATCCATCGAACAAGGACTAGTGCCATTGAGCCTCATGAGTTTGAATCATAATTTTGTGACGAGGGCGACACCCGAACTGGTATCTTATTTACTATCGAGCCGAATAATGATTTGGAAGCTCAATTTCCTTTAATGAAGAGTAGCCTCTATTATTCTTAATGATATGTCTTTGATGAAACCAAAACTCAAAATGTCTGTTCTACTATAATCTTCTTGAAGATGAATCTTTACTTGATGGTGTGGCGGCGGTAGCCGAGTGGTCAAGATATCAGATCGTGGCTCGCATGTCACGAGTTCGAGTCCAGTACCACTAAAGACCCGCCATCTAGAGGAGCAATGCACGTTAAATCTGTCGAGAGCTCAAACGTCCTCCCGTTGGTGTGGTAGATAGGAAAGGGGCAGCCAGCTGAGGTGTCGTCCTCGTCACTTGACCATGGTTCAAAATTACGAGGTCCGTCACCAAAAGTCCTCGTGTAGCTGAGAAGTGCGACATTAATATTCACTCACTTACTTGATGGCGTTTCAATCCACTTGGCCATAATTTTAATCTAGTGTGTTTGATCACAGAAAAGATCAAATGTAAGCTATTTTTAAACCTCGATGAACTATTCTAAAGCCTTTAAAATACGTTTGAAATGTTGTCTGCATTAAGAAGGTAGTTGAGAAAATTTCTCCACTGTTTTACACAATCATAGTACGTATCTCTCATAACAGTATACTACAATAGTCTGGTAGCATAATTAAAAGACTGCTTGTCAGTGGATCTCTAGTTTGCATATTAATTACATCAAAAACAAACTCGTGGAATAATCTAAGGACTCCAAAGTCTTGAAATGATGCAATATGAAAGTTTGGAGAGTAGTCGCGGTAGTGGTTATGGTCACAAATTCGTGGCCGACATGTCAAGAGTTCAAACCACAGTACCACTGAAGGCCCTCCATGTCGAGTGAGTGAGTGAATATTAATGCCGCACTGTTCAGCTATGCGAGAGCTTTTGGCGGAGGACCTCGTAATTTTGAACCATGGTCAAGTCACATCGCTCACTGGAGAATATAGTCAAACTCGTCACCTGAAACTGGCTTAAAGTTACGTGATCTCTTTTCTCTTGGTCAGTATATTATTCTTTGATATTAATTAATACGAAATTTAGCCCAATCTGATATTTATGAAAGTAAAATCAAATTTCTAATTTATTGCGAATTACAAATATTAGTGTGGTAGTATTAAGAATAATGTTGGGAGCACACACAAACCGTTCTTAACTTTTAATCAACATCTAACAGGCTGGTTTGATGACAAATTGATGGGTGGATCTTTGCATGACCCATGGCAACTCATACTCATGATTTTCGTATGACGTCGGGTGATAATTTTCAGTTTTTGATGGATTTTAATGTGAAGACAACAACTTTGCATTTTAGATGGATTCAAATTTCTACACATCAGCTAGCAGAAAGTAGGCTAGAAAACTTGTCAACTAAAAACAACTCTTTGGATCCATCAAGGATGATCATGTGTGGTGTGGTAGTTAGGAGAGGGTGACAACTCAAGTGTCGTCCTCGTCAGTTTATGATGGTTCAAAATTACGAGGTCCGTCGCCAAAATCCCTAATGTAGCTGAACAGTGCGGCGTAAATATTCACTCACTCAAAGATGATCATGATTATTAACTCATGGCCGGTGATGTTTCAATCAGGTCATGTATCCGAGCCCTGATTCTTATCAAGACCCTTCGTGTAGAAAGGATAATACACGTTTATTTCATAAAAGATCAGTGGCCGCGGTTGCCTAGTGGTCAAGGTATCGGATAGTGGCTGGCATATCACGAGTTTAAGACCAGTACCACTAAAGACCCGCCGTGTAGGGAAGAAATGTACGTTAAAACTATCGAGAGCTCAAACGTCCTCCCATTAGAGTGGTGTGGTAGTTAGGAGAGGGATGTCGACTCAGGTGTCGTCCTCGTCACTTGACCGTGGTTCAAAATTACGAGGTTGTTGCCAAAATCCCTCGTGTAGCTGAACAGTGCAAAGTTAATATTCACTCATCATCATCCTCTTCATAAAAGATAAAAGTCCTCGTGTTGGTGTGAACATATGAAGTCAGGAAGCTGCTGACTGAGGTTTAGACTTCGTTATCCAGCCGTAGCTCAAAATTAAAAGATGTAATAGCTGTGGTAAATGAACTTTTGAATCAGACGTAGACACCTAGAAGTGTTGTATACAATAACAACAAATCAGTTAGTAATGCGTCATCTCGTCAGAAATCCCAACCGTTCGAAATAAAATCACAATCTTTGCTGTAGTTACTTATATCAAAAGGTAAGAACTGGAATCTTTATAATTATTTTTTATGATCAACCCCCACAATTATTTACAGTCAAATAACTTTGTATTAATTGGCATAAATAAAATATTTTAACTGATCTCTTAAAGTCCCAATTCTTTCCATACTCCCTTTGGAGATTTATGTAAATAAGCAACAAGCACTACAAAAGAATTTATTTTACGTATAAAGTGTTTTCTGTGTACCAAAGCAAATTTTTTTTTTTTGATCAATGATTTATACTAGTGTTCAGATCCTTAGAAAATCAAAAACAAATGGATCTTGATGTTATTGTAAAAACTGATTTACTTTTAGGGGTGCTAATTTTATATCGGAATACTATGTACCAAGTTTTGTTGCTTTTGTTTGCCAAGATGGGGATAACCTTACAATATGGTTAATTTGATATTGTTATCGTGAGGTTATGTGTTTGCCATGGGAATGATGTATATCATAATTAATTTTCAATATTTTTTTCCGCGGTAACCGGATTAATTTCAGACGATTTTAATTCTATTTCCTTAAAAATTTTCCCATTTTCATGGCAATTATTCTTCAAGCTACTGCTTCAGTCTTCTGTTGTATTTTATGCCATTTTCGAATATGGTTATTTCTAATATCCTTGGTGAGTACCAGGATATTTTTTTATAAAAAAAAGAATATGAGCATTGTGCTTTTAATTATTGGTGCAAATTGTGAATCACTTTATTTTACTTTTAAATAATGTATTTTTAAACGTTTTTGGTTCGACGAAATTCATTAAAGAAACTCGCAGTTTTTAGAATATTGCAGGTTATTGGCAATTCTGTGATATTCATTACTGATTAATTTTAATATATATTATTTAATTTTTTATATATATTTATATATAATTTTATATATAATTTTATATATAATTTTATGTAATCATTTATGTAATCATTTTATGTAATCATTTATGTAATCATTTATGTAATCATTTTATGTGATCATTTTATGTGATCATTTATATGTGATCATTTTATATATCATTTATAATGTGATCATTTTATATAATCAATTTTATATGTGATCATTTTATGTGATCATTTTATGTGATCATTTTATATAATCATTTTATATAATCATTTTATATAATCATTTTATATAATCATTTTATATAATCATTTTATATATGATCATTTATATAATCATTTTATATGTGATCATTTTATGTGATCATTTTATAATCATTTTATAATGTGATCATTTTATATAATCATTTTATATGTGATCATTTTATATGTGATCATTTTATATAATCATTTTATGTGATCATTTTATATAATCAATTTTATGTGATCATTTTTAATATAATCATTATGTGATCATTTTATATAAATCATTTTATATAATCATTTATATGTGATCATTTTATATAATCATTTTATATGTGATCATTTTATATAATCATTTTATATGTGATCATTTATATAATCATTTTATATGTGATCATTTTATATAATTCATTTTATATGTGATCATTTTATATAATCATTTTATATGTGATCATTTTATATAATCATTTTATATGTGATCATTTTATATAATCATTTTATATGTGATCATTTTATATAATCATTTATATGTGATCATTTTGTATGTGATCATTTTATATGTGATCATTTATATAATCATTTTATATGTGATCATTTATATGTGATCATTTTATATAATCATTTTATATGTGATCATTTTATATAATCATTTTATATGTGATCATTTTATATATCATTTTATATGTGATCATTTTATATATAATCATTTTATATGTGATCATTTTATATGATCATTTTATATGTGATCATTTTATATAATCATTTTATATAAATCATTTTATATGATCATTTTATATGTGATCATTTTATATAATCATTTTATATTGTGATCATTTTATATAATCATTTTATATAATCATTTTATATGTGATCATTTTATATAATCATTTTATATGTGATCATTTTATATAATCATTTTATATGTGATCATTTTATATAATCATTTTATATGTGATCATTTTATATAATCATTTTATATGTGATCATTTTTAAATAATCATTTTATATGTGATCATTTTAAATAATCATTTTATATGTGATCATTTTATATAATCATTTTATATGTGATCATTTTATATGTGATCATTTTATATGTGATCATTTATATGTGATCATTTTATATGTGATCATTTTTATGTGATCATTTATATAATCATTTTATATGTGATCATTTTATATAATCATTTTATATGTGATCATTTTATATAATCATTTATATGTGATCATTTATATGTGATCATTTTATATGTGATCATTTTATATGTGATCATTTTATATGTGATCATTTTATATGTGATCATTTTATATAATCATTTTATATGTGATCATTTTATATAATCATTTTATATGTGATCATTTTATATAATCATTTTATATGTGATCATTTTATATGTGATCATTTTATATAATCATTTTTTATATGTGATCATTTATATAATCATTTATATGTGATCATTTTATATAATCATTTTATATGTGATCATTTATATAATCATTTTATGTGATCATTTTATATAATCATTTTATATGAT
>BMAO01035064.1:0-66044 GCA_019973975.1 Trichonephila clavata
GGGATTGCATATGCCAGTCAAAAAACATGTAGTTCATATCAAACAATTACTTTTCAAATTCAATACTTTTATTTACTTACTGTTGTAACCCACTAAAGCATTTTATAAAAGAATTGGGAAATATACATATTAAAGGCCTAAAATTGAGCAAAGATGCCAAAGCTCTGGAGGACTTTTTGTATAGAATTAACCAGTATTTCGGTAACATGGAAAGTCAACATAACATGAAGTAACAGTTTAGCAAATTTAAAGCAACTGCTGCAACATATACGATGAAAAAACAATAATTTTACATAATGTAATAAACTACTGATTCTTGATTCAGAACATAATAATATTCAATAAGCAAAAGACACCTTGCAAAAGGTATTTTTATGCTAAATATACTGAAAGATATTTCTTCCTTTTTCACACCTTACCGTTCCATCCCAATTCCATTGGTTTTTCATGGAACTGAATGCAGCTCTAGCTAGGATATCAGCCATAATAATTAACATTAAAATAATAATTTGTGCCTAAAGAAACAACATTGAAGAATTCGATTTTAAATGGCACACTTAATGTGATTAAGATATTAAATTCTTTAACAGCATGTTTGCAAAAGAAATTCTGATTATCATAATCATTTAAATTTTTAAATTCAAAACTTTAGTTGTATCATGCACAAAAATGATATTTTCAGTCTAAATATAAATTACAGAAAGCATTTTTTAATTAAGCTTTATAAAGCATTTCTCACTACATAAATTTTGAATAACTTTTTTTTATTTTTACATGGAGATAAGTTTTTAAGTTTACTTTGCTAGCCATGGAAGTTTCAAGCAAAATTCGATAAAATCATTTAACTATTTATTAACATTTGAGAGATCACACTTTGTTCTAATTTGAAACATCATAATTTATAGAAATCGTTCTTATTTACAATGAAATAATATATTTCTTCATGCAGAGCAATGCTACCAATATTTGCACATAAAGATATTAAGCAGTTAATAGGTATCTTACATCTTTACTCATCCTATTCCAGCACTTGGGATGCCATGGAAAACTGTTACGGGACCTTTTATTCCATGTTAAATGATTCCAATACCTAATAAAAGATGGTATAACATTGTTTTGAAAACATATTGTAAAAAAAAAATATCTAAATATTCATGATGCATTTTTTTTAAAAAAAATTTAGATGCAATAATTTATTTAGAAATGAATCTTAATAGTAAGTTTTACAATACATTCCACATTGAATAATTGATTTAAACAAGCTTTAAAAAGCATAAAGATACAAAAGATAGTCAAAATAAATTCATAAAATTTACACACTTAACGGAGATTTTTAAATCGCCAAGTGATTCGAATAAATTGTTCGCAATAAAATCCACTAAATCTCTACCCATTTGTGTATTTTTGAAAATTTTCCTATTCAAATCATAACCAAAACTTTAAGCTGGCAAAAAGTTGAGGTGTACTGCACTTCTTTCTTAAGTAATTCTAAGTCCAGTTGTATGAAAATAAAATTAACTTAATTGATAGAACTACAGAATTAATTTATTGAATAGAGTTTCATTTAAATTCAATTTTTTTTCCTTTTCTTGCGAGATGCTATCTAAACTAACTTTTATCGAGTCTCTTAAATTAATTTTTAATTGAGCTCAGTTTTCTAAACATCAAATTGTTCTAAAGGCCTAGAGTCACGCTGGACCACAATTACAGCACTTCCCTACCCCCATAAAACTGCGGAACACCTGATATTTTTTGGGAACCTGTCTTTAACATTTTTTTGCAAAAAAAAGTTGAGCGTCAAGTGTTTTTTCAAATTTTTTTATTTCTATTTATCAATTTTTTAAAAGTTATATGCAGGATGTCTATTTTATTACATTTATATTCTTTTTTGGTGGTAGGGGGCAATTTTTTGGCTTGGGAAAGGTAGGTAATTAAGTTAAAATTAAAATCTTTCTCTCTATCTTACCAATTTTTGTTTAAAAATACAGTCAACTCTCGATAATTCAAACCTTCGATAACACGAACCTCTCGATAATTCTAAGTATATATTGAGTCCCTAGAAATACTCTTGATCTTTCGAACTAAAACAATACGTTTAGGTATACTCAATATTTCGAAGTAAAATCTGTGACTAGCCAGACTAAAACACGCGATAATTCGAAGTTATCTTATAAAACTCGACAATTCGATCACGCAATATCATGAACAGTCCTGTAGTAAAAAGGTTTTTTTTTTCATTGGGGCTGCGCATTGGTAATTAAACCTTTTACAGACCTAGTACATTCCTCAGGAGCTGGTACCACTTTTTAGCGCTGCACCATATAGGCGATACCAATTACAGCAAGCAATTTTGACACCCAGTTTCCTCCACAGAGGGAGGCGCCTCAGCTCTTGGCGATGCGAACTTTGTACTAGGATTTAATTTTGCCGAGAGCATCCAAGCCAAACAAACACTCTAAGGATTTTCACATGCCGTATAATCATACGACATGGCCGCTGTCGATTTTCTACATCAGGAAAATCCACCGACTTGGGCCAGGGTCGAACCCGTAACCTTGGGTGTAGACGGCCAGCGACAAACCAACCACGCCACCCAGCCGGCTGTAGTAAAAAGGTTGGAGTTACAAGTTTTGCATTGGAGTTACAAGTTTGCCCTTCCAACTTCGAATTATCGAGAATCGACTGTATTTATATATACAGTCGACTCTCGATATTTCGAAGTTGAAGGGACCAATGAAAAACTTTGATTATCAAGAGTGTAGGAAAAAGCCCAGAATTACATTAAGAGAAATAATTTCTTCTAACACATTTAAATTTGAAACTTTGTAATAAAACAACAATTGCATATATATATATATATATATATCTTTTAATTATCTGGTCCATCCCTTCAGGACCCACATTTTAATAATAAATTAGCCAGCCGCCTAACGAGAATATTTTAACTACATCTAGCTACCCACTCAGATCATGTGATTTCAGCCGCCTATAAAAACTGAGATTCCTAGAGACCGCGCGCTTTCTCTTTTGTATTTGTCTGCTCCATAATGTAGCCGGCTGCAGCTTGGTTTGTGTTTGCATTGTGTGAGTATGTTTTCTGTGCGATTCCGTCCATACGTGTGTCTACATGTTTAGTGTACAATAAACAGGTATAACAGGTATTTTGTATAAAAATACAACATACACATCAATACACATTACACTTAAATGCGTTCGAAATAGATGCCCCTAAGTTCAACACTGGTACTGACTTTGGTACAGGAGCGCCTTAAATTGCGAGTCAAAAATTGCTAGTACCGAGAATAACAGACGCATTGCGCCCATTGGCGCCTGCCAAGGTGAGGAGAGGATACAAGTGCTATGGAAGTCTCTCTCTAAAAACATAACGTAACCTTACAAATGTGTATTTTATCCAAAGAAAGTGCTTTAAATATGTTTTTTTATACTTTGGTTTGTCGATTTTTGAAGTTATACTTCTTTTGGGACGTTAGGGAAAAGGATGAGAGTAAATTTTTTCGATATGCGTGCGCACCTCGTCACGGATGTAACGACACTGTCACGACTAAAATATCATGCTCTCATGTTAATCCTATGTTGACTGGAAAAAATTTCACTCCCACCCCCCCAAGAAATTTAGCTTGGGACATGACATTTGGTGGTCCGCCATATTTTCGTATTAGCCTTACGTGGAATTGGCTCTTTCCGGTGCTCCTCCCCCCTCCGGGGCTTCCCCAGTAATAACTCGAATCTTATACTTACCTTCCGCACCGGCTGGATTCGATTGTTCACCCTATGAGCATCCTAGACATATTTTTTTAGGACAATAGTCCCATTTCTTCACCCATATTGATAACATTTTTGAGTTTTAAAATATTTTATATCCCGCATATCTGAGGAATTTTGAGCTTCGTTAATGAATCTCTTACCATAGGCACTCCTAGTTGAGTTCTTTCATCTGTTATAATTCGTTTGTAGATAGTGGGTCTAGGGGGGGGAGTTATCACTAAAATTAGAATCCTCTTTTTTTTTCAATGGGGTTCGATCTTTTGATGAGGTAACAATATTATAGAGATAAAAGGATGAAACTTTGGGATAACCTATTACTCTGTATATCGTTGGGATGTACGAGACCATTTATGTAACAGTTGCTTCCACCCCACCAGGGGGAGTTAGTTTCGTTTTCCTTTCCAAAGCTAGCGCTGCCCCATTTGCAACAACAGACTCCGGACCGGTTCGAATGGATTCCTCTTGTGCTTCCCCACAAACAGGCCGAGTTTCGTGTTGGTGGGTTCCCTGCTTCTATTTTATTTAATTGTTTGGAATTTTTTAATTATTTTAAGTTATTATACTCTTCAGGAGGATACCTTAATTTTCTCGGGAACGATTCTTCCCACCAAGACATTCAATATGACGTCTTAGGTGTCACATTCGGTTCACCTCATCTTCAGATACAGTAAACCGAACCTCCCCCTGTTATTGGTCCTATTGTACTTGTGCGGGGGTATTTAAATTTATTTAAATCGTGATTATCTCGGGTTTGGCTGGTCCGATTGACTTAAGGTGGGTATCGTTCAACTCTGCTCGTGACCACCTTTCGTCCTTGACTCAGCTAGCCCTGCTCAAGATTTTTAGAAAGATTTTTATTTTAAGACAAATACAATACTTTTTTACAATCTATAAAGTACCTATAACAAGTGGATTAAATTTAAATATTGTTTCATAATACATTTTTCCAATAATAGGATGGGCTGCACAAAATATCTTTAATTGATACCAAAGAAGTATAACTTCTTAGGTGCGTACACATAAGTATACACACACTTTTTTTTCAACAAACAAAATAAGAATAAAATTATACACTTTATTTGATATTTTGTAAATATTTTTGCTTTATTTCAAATACTGCACACTTTCATACACATATGTTGTCATTTGCGCAAATTTGGAGCTGTAATGATGAAACTGAAGGATTGTTTTAAATTAATCACTTAATTTAAAACAAACCTTTAAATTGTTTTTGTGTCAATGAAAAGCTTGAAAAAAATGCAAATAGAATATAAATAATCCTCACAAATTAAAAAATCTAAATAAACCCGCGTCAACAAGCAAGTGTTTGCCTAGCAATCGTGGGTCAGTTAAAAAGCTTAAGTGAGTCAGTGTCTGACCCACGGTTCATAGGTTCGCCATCACTGCTTTAGCCCCTCGTAACCCAATTGGGGGTCAATTTTTGTAAAAAAAAAACTTTTTTGTAGAGGTTCTCTACTCCAGGAAAGGAACATGCCTGCCAAATTTCAAATGTGTGGGACCTAATAGCTTTGAAACATGAATATTTATTTACATCTACATCCTTCGCAACATCCGCTTGGGTGTCGATTTTCTCAAAACCCTTTCTAAGCGAATCTCTACTTCATGAAAGGAACATGCCTGCGGAATGTCAAGTCAGTTGGTCTAATAATTCAGGAGATGTCACGATGAGTGAGTCGTCTTTCCCCTTTCTATGATTAGATTAATAAATATGGATATAAATAGTTTTGGAATTAAAATCCAATTTTTTCTGCATCTCATCGTCCAAGACTGACATTATTTAAATTCTACTCTTTCTAAAATCTCGAAAAACATATTCGTCATTTCCAATACATGACGATGCTCATTTATGCTACACATATAAAATGGAGTATATCTATAGTATGGTTTATATATTTATTAGTAGTATTAAAAATTATTATTTTTAAATATATATTAATAACATTTTGTATATGGTATATAAAACTTGAATTAAAGTATTTATATTCTTCTAAAGCTAGTATGTACATTTTTAGTATTCAAGTCTTATGAAATCAATTCATGTCACGCCCTTGTCATGTGACAACTACAATCACGTGCTTCCATCCAATCAGGTCAAAGCTCATGTCACGTCATAGTCACATGATGAATGCAATCATGTGTTTCCAACCAATCAGTGCATATGTTTCGCTGCTGCCAGCTTTTGCTTTTTGCAGGAACTTCCTATTAAAAAGTGCTTAGTTGTCAACAATAGTAGCGCACATAGTTATCTTTCTATATAAAAATGGATGTTTGTATAAATGAAATTGCTTCACTCCAACACCGATCACTAGGAAAATTGGCATGTATTTTTTCTGTAGGTTTTGCGCCATACTCTTTGTATCAGCTCCCCACCAGGTGATGCTACAACATATCAACTTCTGCAGTCGCCAAGTCGCCAACACGATCCACAAAACTGATGCCAATCTGGCTCTATCAACAACATTTTGTTATGTTTCCACTGAACCGTCATTATAATGTAAGAAACGGCGTGCTTGCGAATATTACAACTTTAACATAACATAAATACAACAGAAAGTAATATTAACGTATTACACATCCAGATGTAAATTATTGACAATATTTTAAGCGTTCACTACACAAAATTTGTAATAATGTGTTACTTTTGCTGAGCACAGAGCAGCCTAGGGAGGTGTTTTTGAGAATCGGATCCACAAGAGAGTTACGGGGCTTTATAAATAAAAAAAAAAAATCCTTTTTATCAGCTATTATATCTTCTGACTTTAAAGTGAACAAATATATTTTGTTTTGTTTTGTTTAATTTACAATTCATGTAAAATTAAATCATTAAAAACTTCTTTATCCTTTAATCTGTATCGTTTAATTTTTCAATTTACCCGTGTGAAGAACGGGTGTATTAGGTAGTACAAAATGTATTTGATTCAAAATTTCTCGTAAGAATTTTAAAAAAAAAAATTTGAAAAAGACATTGAAGAATCTCAATACTTGAACTTCTTTATTTAATCATTAAGTTTGAAATCTTTCAAAAAGTCTGATGTCAGTTTTGAATTCAATGCAAATCATGTGGCAATTGTGAATTAGGCCAAATGGCTTAAAACAGTTCGTTGTGTGTAACCCCTTCGCAGCCAAAGAAAATTACATGATTCACGCCACCGTTTTTCACACACGCACGAGTAGTTTTTCGGTGTATTGCGGGTAGAGAAAAGGCATAAATAAGTAAATCCTCCGCAAACATTATCAAGGTTATTGTATTGCATTCAAAGCCTTCGGAATAATTTAAATGAGAACAGCCCAATGCAAAGGATCGTACTTTGGAAAGGCATACCGCGGACTTGTAGCTTACATGTCATTTCGAGCCTAGTGCCGCTGAAGACGTGCTGGGTAGAGCGGGCGGAAGCACGTTTAATCAGTCGAGGCTCAATGTCTTCCCGGTGTGGTGGTTAAGAGAAAGAGGTGCTAGCTGAGGTGTGGTCCTCGTCACTTGACTCAAAATGACAAGTGTCATAGTGCTACTTTAATAGAACTCTCCCTGTCGGAAAGGCATAGTATATACCCGCGGCGTTTAAGTGGTTTAAAGAGCATTTGTTGAACCAACTAATTTTTTAACAAGAAAAATAACTCCTGAAAATGTTTTGGATAATGCATAAAAAAGTTAATTTTTTATATATATTGTGTTAATCTACGTAAGACTAACTCTGGCGAGGCTTTGTTTCGATCCAGGTCTCATCTTTTTCGATACTGTAGGCAAGATGATTTCTTTTCATTTTATTTTCCGCGTTATATATACTAGTTGAGCCTCACAACGGTAATATGTACAAAATAAAATGAAATATACTGTTAATAAACGTCATAATATCGGTATCACTGCTGTAGATAAAATCGAAATCTTAAGAATTGCGATTAGGATTTCGGCAAAAATAAATTTCTGGTACGGTATCGCATCGTCAGAGCTCTGGTGCGTCCCTCTGGGAAGGAAATTGTGGGTCAAAATCCCTTGCAGCGATTGGTATACAACCTATAGGGTGCCGCACTAAAAAGAGATTCCAGCTCCCGCAGAATGTACAAAGTCTGCATTATTAAAATATCAATCCGTAACCCTGTTGAAAAAAAAAAACATTTTGGATATTTAAATCAAGGTTAAAAATAAAGTAACAAATGAACAAGTCTAAGTTATACTCAGGATACAAATCGCAAAGCAAGGTTTAAATGTTTGTTCAACAAGGAGTTTGTGTAAAAATGCTCTAAATTGTAAATGCTAATGTAAAATGCTCTATGAAATTAACTGGAGACAAAAGCTTGATTTCTATAAAAATAAGCTAAATAAAAATTACATGACGAACATCTTTACAGATTGGGACAAGTAGTCAACACAAATTACACAGTTCAATGTGCGCATTTAACAACGTAAACAACTATCATAACCAAAATGCGTGTAGCATTTATTCTTAGCCCAACAGATCATACAAAATACAATTAAATCACAACTACTTGAATCAATATGTATAAACAAAAAAATATAGCAACTTTTTCTTTAAAATAACGCATTCCTTATAATATGTTTTGAAATTTTATTTTCCCTGATACAAAATCACAATTAATTTAACTAATGGAACCCTAGATTCCATTACACTTTTAAAATTCCGTCTTCTTTAGAACATTAAGTTGTTGTCGTGTCCTTCCCGCAGGGAAGGAATGAAATTTGCCATTGCCTGTGAGACACACAGGTTGGACTTCTTAACGATAGATGGCGACACCTCCTATCTCCACCTCCACAATTTTGGCATGGAACTGAAGGGGAGGGAAATTTTCTCCAGCCTCCTGCACTCATGGTTTCTGCTGCGACCGCCCACAAGACTATTGGACTCATTGAGTTAACGAGCACGTACTCCGTCTATACTCGGTGGTATTTAGTGGCATCGGGCATCGAACCTAGGCCCTCCGGTCTGGAGTCCGATGCTCTAATCACTAGGCTACCCACGGCCCAGAACATTAAGTAAAATTGTATTGTTTTGATTCTATTGAAAGCGCTTATTGGGTGTAAGTATCGGTTGAATTGTTGAATCGGCCACTTATATCGCCAAGTGTTTTCTCCCTAAATCGATAAGTGCGCCAAATCTGGTAAACCTTTTGATTTTTGTATTAGTGAGGGAGAAGTCGGTTCGTGTTGTGGTAGGGTTGCTACACCAAAACACGACACGAAAAAACGCGCCAAATTAGCAATTTTTCAAAATTTGGCGGACCAGTGGCCGATTCGACAATTTTACCTAAGTATCAATAAACAAAACCAATGTATAACCATAGTTTGAGCTTTCTTTCTAAAGTATCACCTTCTTTCACTTATTTCATGATTTTACAAATTGCTCAAAAAACCGTTAGTCAAATGTAAATCATAAATTTCACCAACCATCAGTTTTTATTTCTAAAATACCGCCTTTTTTATAACTTATTTTATTGCCCAAATACTTATTGCAGAGCTTATTGGATAAAATCTACATTTCATTTAACCAATGGTACCCTAAATTCCCTTACATTTTTAAAGTACCATCTTCCTTAGAACACTCCTTAAATTTTATTGATCAGATTCAAATGTAACCTCTGATTGGATGAAAGTCTCAGTAACTTTAACCAATCTAGAATATAGTTAATCCTTTCTTTTTAAAGTACCACCTTCTTTCAATAATTTAATAGTTTTATTGCTGTAATTGCTCAACAAAACGTTGGTGGGAGGCAGGTCACAATTATTTTATTCAATACCATCTGTTGACTTTTATTTGTAAAGAACCGCCTCCTTTAGTTAAATTTAATTGCTGGGTTTCTAACGAAAGAGCTGATTGGACCGAAGTTTTGATAAATTGAACCAATGTAATCATTGTTCGGCCTTTATTTTTAAAGTACCGCCTTCTCTTAGACGTTATCAAATTTCTATTGTCTCAGATTCAAATCCAAATTTTTATTGGATGTAAGGCACAATTATAAAAACCAATATTATCCCAGATTGTTTTTTATATTTTTTAATGCACCGCCTTCCTATACAGTTTTAAATTTTATTCGTCTATTCTATTGAAAGCGCTGAACAATCATCTTGCTTGTTTTTTCGATATTGAGAAGGCTTATAACTATACTTGGGAATTAAGTATTTTTCGAGATATTTACAATCATGATTTAAGAGAGAATTTGCGAATTTTTACTTAGATTTTTGGAACATAGCCATTTTAAAGGTTGGATTTTTGTTCATTGATTGTACATTAACGTCGCTCTCTGAAGGAACACGAGGGCTATTGAGGACAGACCTTGTAAGTCTGAGTCAGGTGATGAGGATGACACTTATCTATCCAAACTTCCACACCACGCCACATAACATATTTGAGGAATCTCGACAGAGCATCAGCCACTCTGCGCATAAAGGCTGGGTTGACCGTATATCATGTTTTTCTTTTAGAAATTGCATCTCGGGACTATTTTAAATATTAATATCTCATTCCACCACCTATGAAATGTTTTATATATTCGTATACCGATGAATTGCAAATTTCATGCACGGGAAAATAATGAATGTTATTGAAAGACAACTTGAATTACAGTTTAATAAAATTACAGCACGGACTTATGAAATTGGTTTCAATTTTTTAATTGAGAAAATATCCATGCGTGCCTTTTTGCACTTAAAGGAAACTTCATATTGATTCTGAAACTTATCGCAATGAACTTTTGATCCATCTAGTTGATGAAATTAAATTTTAAGATTAAATTTACGTTTCAATCCCATATTTCACAAGTGCCTAAACAATGTAAAATTCCCCGATGCATAGTTTAAAAGTGTTGTATATGCCATAGTGTACCACATATATATGTACCACATATATATTCTAGGTTTCTGTTATATGGCTAATCCACGAAATTTGCATTGTTTGATACCACACATAATACTGTAATCTTTACTGTGGAACCTTCCAAACCTCTGCTATCGATATGTTATATGAAAACTATTTTGAACTTAAAGGCGACAGCTATGTCGTTTAAATAAACCTCTGAAAGTTTTCCTCTTTGGTTTACCTTTAGGCTTAACACTTAGGCCTTAACTTTTAGGTTTGAGAATTGTTTTAAAAAGTCTTAAAAAATCAGACAATGCTGATAATATTTACAAGTGAATTTTTAATTTTTTGTTTAACAATTTTAAAATTTTATTCATATTTATAGGTATAATTCTAAGTCTAAGAATATATATCGGTGTTTTATTTTAATACAACAATCAGTTAATGATTTCCAGCTTCATCTCGCATGTTATGTTTTTATTGCTGCGATTTTTTACCATTTTTTTTTTAAAATTCAGAGTTGAATTATGTCTGAAGTTGAAACAATGAAAATAGTCATATCTTCAGATTCTCTGAGTGTCTTTCAAGTTTTAGTTTAACAAAATTCTTTCTTTCATCCACTAATTTTGTTGAAACCTTAAACATGAATTTATGGTTTAAAACATTAAATTCTTATTTTGTTTAATATATTCCAACGAAGGAATTCACAGGGCTACGAAACAGTCGACAAAAAATCTCTGCTTCCCGTCTTCTCCGGTACGATTCCATACCTGCTATATCTCGCAATATATTAAATTAGATGTTCAAAACAATACCATTAGCAAGACTATTGGAATCTAGAAATAAACAATAAAATATATCACATAAAAACTACTGTTTCTTATTTGAAGTCACTATCATGCAAAAGATATGATATTTCAGCACACGTTTTTGCAAATTGGCCGTTCAAAACTCGCATATAGAGATCTTTTACGGGAAACGGGAAAAGATCGCTCTATGTGAAATCATTGAATTTATTCTGTGAGTGTTAAACGTACCGTGACTAAAAAAATTTTTTTAACTGCTCACACACTGTCAACATTTTAATTCACATACTTTTGACATGTGCTTTAACTGTAATTTTTTGGCATGGTTTTGAAGAAAATTTCAAACCACAAATACATTAGCGTGCATAACTTAAGCAACAAACACATTTTTCAACATGCAATTATGGAATTGTTGCAAAGGGCTTCTTGCGAGAAATATTGTGAAAGGACGTTCAGAGTAAAATAGGGATGCATATGTAACTACTCTAATGTTAATGTATACTATTTTCTCTTAAAAGTGTTTCAATAGATATATTTCTCCTATTTATAGAAAAATAGAATATTACGCTTTTCTAGTTCTCCATCGTAAAATCCATTTTGTATCCTCTTGTTCTTTATTTGACATTACAAAGATTCCAAAAAATTAATTTTTTTAGAAACATAACTATGTTAATTAGTTTGTTATTTTTGATATACATTTTTATATCTTCATATATATATATATATATATATATATATATATATATATATATATATATATATATAAAAGAGAAATATTTTTTTTAATTTTAAATTTTTAAAAGAAAAGTTTTTTTAAATTTTTAATTTTTAAATTTTAAATTTTTGAGAATTTGGATATTTCCAGATTAGTTTACCAAGTTGCAATAGGGGGAAGGTTGGCGCCATCAAACTAGTTTAACCCCACTTATCGGTCCTAAGTCCGAGGTTTTCACTTGGAGATTTTATAATTTTTATCTTATACAATTTTAATTTCGCTTGAAAATGTTGATCTTCATTATTTTTATTCGCCACTGAAATTTTGAAATGTGATGTCGTACTCTAGGTTTAATGTGATTTCGAGTATTTGCTTGATTATATTTGTGTGAGGTATTTTAAATATATTTAAATATATATATGGAAAGGGGAAGGTTGGCTGGCCACAAAACGTGTTCAACCCCACACACTTTTATATAAATTATTTTATATATAAGATGTCCTAAGTCTGCAATGTTCATAATACTGTATCATTCATAAGTTTATATATAACTCTATTTTTTATATTTAACTCTATTGTTTTTATTTTATCATATATCATTTCTAAAATCTATTGTCTGGTTAACTTGCAATTTTAGTTCTCTTCAGTTTTGTTCAATGTTTATTCATCTCTCTCTAGTAGAGAAATTTTTATTATATATTCTCACATATTATGTAGCTGCCTAGCGCCTATATATGTTAGAATTAGGATAAATGGAATTCAGATTATTTATAGATTTTGCTATTATGTAGCATAAATATATACAGTGTGTCCAGCCTTAACGTAACCGAATAGCTAATTCCCGAACCGTTCGGTTTAGCTTTGCGCTTCCAATTTGAAAAATGTTTTAAAACAGGTAATGAATGTTTTTACGTGCTTTTCGAACCAAGAAACCCATTTAGAAAAAAATTACAAAAATTAATTTTTCATACGGTCCCCAGGTCCTATCACTTATATTTAGGAAAAGATGAAATACACAAAAACAAAATGAACACAAAAAGTTTCATTTTATTACGATAAAAACTGACCGAGTTAGGGAAATTTGAAAATCGTATATTTTATTCATTTTCTGGACCATTTTCAAGAAGCTAGTAAGGGGCCGTCTCCAAAGTGAAATTAGGTGGAACTCTGCCAGGAAACTTTCGTTCTTGCTCGGCATTTTTATGTAAATTGTTTTTAAATTTAAATGCGTACGTTAATAAAACAATAATTGAGTATTTAAGAAATAAAATATATTCTGTGTATGTGTAAAACATAGAAAAAATAAAATATTTTGGACTTAGAAAACATTTTAAAAGTAGTTCCAAAAAAATAGACTTATATGCTGTGGCTTCAGTCTGATTTGCTGCGTTTTTGCTGATCATGATGAACGTTAAAAATCTTTTGTGGTAGTGTTTTATGGGCAGAGTAATCGAAATAAGAGAGAGGCGACAATACTTTATGCCATTAAATTTTCCACTCGATGACATTCATCTTATTGTGCAAATGCCCGTGTTGTTCAACACTTGTATAAAACTGGAAGTTGTCATAGACGTATTCTCTTGTCTCGTGCCACACCTCGTGCCTTCACCATTATTTTAATTTCGTCATCCTTATATAATAAAGCCCATGATTTATGATTGGCGCAATATTCCACATTATGCTATAATTTAAACAGCAAATCCTATATTATTTTGCTGCTATTTGTTAAAACAAACTGTTTTAATCTTTTCGGTACAAGTTGCATTTCTTTAATTTAATTTTTATTATTCGTCATACAGCAATACAAATTGTCAATCTATAATGTTTACTACGATGTTTTAATATTACTATGTTGTTCTTCTTTTGCTCTTTCTGTAGATAGTGAATTACTGTTATCTAAACACAATTTATATACGACCCCCTTTTCTGAGCAACACAGATGCTTCAAATTTATGTAGGCATAACTCGGTCAGTTTTTATCGTAATAAAATGAAACTTTTTATGTTTATTTTGTTTTTATGTACTGTATCTATTCCTAAATATAAGTGATAGGACCTGGGGACCGTATAAAAATTTAATTTTTGCAATTTTTTGTAAATTGGTTTTTTGGTTCAAAAAGCACGTAAAATCTTCTTTACCTTTTTTAAAACATTTTTCAAATTGGAAGAGCATATCTAAACCGAACGGTTCAGGAATTAGCTATTGGGTCACTTTAAGGCTGGACACCCTGTATATATATATATATATATATGCAGCTATCTGATTTCTAGAAACATTAATACCTTTATTTCTATTTTTTCCATTTTTAAGCAGTTTTGTCAGTTTTAGATTTAACAAAATCTAAAAAAACCCACATTTATCTAACAAAATGTTTGTAAATGTAAATGATTCAAATTTAAATACGCATAATTTATAATTTAAGCCTAAAATTTAATTTTAAATACAGAATAATGAAATATACAGCAGAAAATAATAAAGTATTTCTACCTTTTTATTGTCTTACACTTTAAAACAATTTGTTATAAGGTTATTGTGCACAGTTAAACGGTGAAAAAGTATGTTGAAATAAGCGTTTATTCTGCATAATCATGTTCCCCCCTTTAGAATATATCTTTAATTTCTATGAAAAAATAAATAATTTGACCACGGATAATTTTTTTTCACAATCAATGTTATTCTCAAATTATTTTAACCCTTATGAATTTTAATAGGAATTATTACTTCATTTTAATTTATGCCGTAAGAATAACTATAATTCTAAAAATAGTTTATAATGCATTTTTAGGCAAAACACCCATTTTTCAATTTCATTTGTATTCCTTATTAGTATTTTCATTTTACCCCATAAAAGTGTGGAACATATCGAAAATTAAAAAGACTGCATATCAAAAAATTTCACAAGGAATATTTTTAAAAAATTTTTTGTGCCACAACAGAAAATGTTTTCTTTAAATAACGTAAAATGTTATTCACACAGGCCCTTATAAGACAAGAATAAAATTAAATAATATAACAAACAATCAATTTCCAAGAAAAAATTAATTTCATTTTCGTCGTTTATACATTAAAAATTCATTGTTGAAATTGTGAAATCCTTCTAATACTTTATTTTGACTTGTAAAGATCCTAAATATTCTTCATTTTATTGTAGTATAATATGTGTTTGTGTTTTATTCAGATAACTATATATATATATATATATATATATATATATATATTTAAAATTATTTATCTTAAATATAAATTCAAATCGTTTTCCAAGAAATGTCTTCTGCGAGAAACTAAAGTCACTCAGCTTAGAAAGTTTTATATGTTCCTTTTTTCCCTCCAACTTTAATTTCGAAATGCTCTCGTTTCAAATTTCGTTATATTAAGATAATTTTAAGGACATTTTTTTTTTCAATTATGCAACTATTTCCGGGAAAAAGCTACTCGAACTTTGTAAAGTTCAGCAAATTAATGGAAGAAAGTTTCCCTTTACAAAATGTTGTTAAAGAATAAATCGTTTTTTCTGTGTAAAGTTCTAACTTTTTTTCCTGTGAAATAGATAAGCACATTCTTCTGGAAGAAATTTTGAATTCTTAACGAATAGTTTAAAACAGAACATTCTAAACTACTTTAACAGTTGTAGTGACTTATTTCTCGGAAATACATAAAAAAAATATTCTAAATTTCTAAGTCTTTTGAATTGTTGATTCTATTAGAAATTTTGAGAATAAATGCGATTACATATAATTTCCTTAAAATAAACAAATTTCGCTTTTTTTTCCTGAGTCGCTGGGACAAAGAAGGAATAACTGATTTTTTTATATAAATTAATGCTGCCATAGGTATTTAAATCATCATTACAAATAAATTATAGTTTAAAATTTTTTTAAGAAAACACGATTTTATGGTTAAATGAACTAAAAAGTAGAAAAAAGTTCTTAATATAAAAATAAAATGATTAACGAGGAATATATTGCCATTGGGTTAAAAGGTGGAGGGCTCGATATCAATTGTTAATATTTCTTACTAGTTATATACTGAAATCCAGAGTTAGTGTAAAAATGTAGAACAAACCATCTCACGCTTTAACCCCATTGACATTTATTTTCTCATTAATCATTTTATTATTAAGAATTATTTTCTATTTTTTAATTTGATTAACTATAAAAGAATGTTTTTCAGTATTTTTAAGCAATAATTTATTTTTCATTTTTTTAGTTTGATCTACAATGGAAGCAAGTTTATTTTAGTTTTTTAAGCTATTATTTATTTATTGATGAATTAATCTTAAATGTGTCATTTCTTAGAATCTGGAATACCCATTCGCATCCTATCAGTGCGTCGATACGGCGTGGTATGCAAAATGTAATATCAGCCAACTGTGGAAAATCTGGAAGAGCTATGCTTGACTAAAAAGAGCTCAATATTCCATCTGAAACTTAGATTAATCCGGTGACCTCTGAATCAATTCTCAGGTGTTTTGGTAAAATGAAGCAATGATTGATGTTTCATTCCTCATATCTGACAAGATAATTTAGAAAAACAGACTTTACATACATGAGTGTTTTTTATCTCCATTTTCAGAAAAACTGGACAATTATTTTTACTATGGTAAGTAATTGCTAAAGCACATTTTTCGCTTTTTTAGGGTTGCAACTTAATATTTTAGTCACCAAATCTTGAAATGGGAACTTGAATTAGTCTCCAAATCTAGAAATCGTTATTCTCGATGATCCTGATCAGGACAATGGAACAGAATTGTGAAATTATTGTATTGCTATCTATCCTTAACAAATGTGCAAAATTTCGAATTTTCTGACCTTTTAAGCTAAGTAAAAATGGATTTAAACATTCTGTTACATGCAAGTAAAACTTATAAAAGAGTATTAAAATAACAAAAACTTTATAAATCAACACTGACTTTTCTCTTTGGGATTCTACGTGAAGGTTTTTTACTTTATGTTTGCACTTGCATAAATTTCCTCTTTGGGAAATAGAAACAAACAAAAAAAAACTCTTTGGAAGTTTACAGCCTATGAGTCACATACTTTTGATGTCTTTTTTTTTTTATAATGTTAATATTATTCTACTTATTTCTTAACTCTTGGAAGTTTATGGAGTTCTAATCTTTAAAACACATTTAAATGTATTTAAGTGGATCAAAAGAAGAAAGTGGAATAAAATGTTAAGATTGTTTTCTATTATTTGTAATGAAAGCACATTTGTTATAAAAATTTGGTGAAAAGTTAGCTAATAAAAGTCTTATTTTATTTTCAATATTGCAAAGGAAGGAAATGTTTTAACAGCTCTTAGTTGTTATATGTTATTTTTAACGCAAACACTAGTAAATGCTACTTAATGACATAAGTCCACATTTATATTCTTCAATTTCAAAAATATTCAATTCCTACTATTAGTTCACACTCTCTCTATATTTATCTTGTTCAAATTTGCTATCGTAATAAATATATTTTAAAGCACTCAATTGAACTGAAATTTTAAATGCATGTTTATTTTGGATTACAATACAGTAGTTTAGTTTTAATAAATAAAAATTAATTGATTAAAAATAATTATTTAAAGAATTACAAATACAGTCACGTTGGCATCATTTTTGGCGCATTAGCGACCATTTTGGCGAATGTTTCAAAACTTGAAAAGGTCCTTTTCTCTCATTTTAAAGCGCTAATTTGAGCTGAAATTTTCTATACACTTTTGTTTTCGTTAATAATACTATAATTTAACTTTAATTAATTAAATTATTGACTGAAATTAATTATTTAAAAAATTACAGTTTTAGCCACGTTGGCTTCATTTTTAGAGATTTCGATCAAAACTTTAAAAAAAAATTTCCTCACGTTTCAAAGCTGAACAGTTGAACTGAAACTTTATATACACGAATGTTTTGGAAGACACGATACTTTAATGATAATTAATAACTTTAATGTTAATTAATGCCACTTAATGTTGTGATTCTGCCATATGTATATAAATATTTATATTAATTGTAACTATTAAAAAAAGGAACTAAAATATTTTTTTTGTTGATCTTAGTAGGAATTAATTTTAATTTTTTTATATTGCTTGTTTTTTTTCCTCCGATAACTCTTATACGTCATCTTGTAAGATCATATTTACTCTAAATTTGTCAAAGAAAAATTCAGCTACACCAGAAAGGGCGACTATATTTCTTTCAATGTTGGCCAGCCAGTAAAATTAATCATCATGAAGGAGAAATGTTGCAAAAAACAAATTCTCATGAAAAGAAGAATTTGTTGTACGTGCGAATGATTCGTATTTAAAAGCAATTGACATACACAGGAGGCTAAAAGGACGTTTCAAACTCGGTATAAAAGAGCCACGCAAAGGGCTTTCGATTTGGATTTCGTATTCGAATATTGATTGTTTGCGTGGAGCATTGATTTATATCTACATTAAAAGTGAGATACTGCTGTACTAACCGGCGTCGGAATTCGATAACGGAATGATCGAAGACACTATTGGTCTATCGCAGCGTTTCTCAAATTCTTGGGTGCGATCCCCTAGGTGGGCGGCAAACATTTTGAAAATTCGAAAATAAAAGATAAATTTAAAAAATATATATTTATTTAATGAAAGAAAACAAAACAAATGTACAAAATCCGGTATAATACAAAACCAAATATACATTTAAACTGATATACTATTCATATAAATATATCAGTACTGCTTAATGCATTTGATTATTAATTTATAAATATTAAGTTAAGAGAAAATATATCAGTTATACTATTGACTCCTGTTGATTTGCATACACTACAAAATTTAATATTTATCTTGGTAATTTGTACACTTTATAATAAAAGTCGTATTGTACCATTGGCGTCAAAGTACATTATTATTGCATTCAATTCATTCTTACTGTATGGAAGTGAGACGATGAAGTGTATAAATGTAAATTGGGAGGTTGAAGAAATTGAGATGCACTGGTCTAACAGTTAAGGGCTGTTTATCATACCTCTAAATCACTATTCTTATTGGTTAGAATCCAGCAACTCCCATACGAACATGAAATGAAAAGTTCAGAAAGGTCTTACTGAATATCATGCATGATCACAATGGCTTCCCGCCGTTAATGATCAGCCAGGCATCTCGCAAGATTGGAGGCAAGTCAGGAATGAGCTTGTCTGAAGCAAAAATATTCCCTTGGACAGTGCAACAACGTTTGCACAGTACGGGGGTTGTCTGCACATCGACTATAATTGCGGCTACCCTTGATTCTGCAGGATTGAAATTCGCAGCGGCAGTGGTGAGTCCAACGACAAAACTGGATTCAGGATTTTAACTCACGTAGCTTTCTTGGATTTGATATATTTGTATGAACTCTCCACCTTTGTGTGTCTACCATTGGGTAAATTACGAAGACATTTTATTCCCTCTGTCGTAATCTTTACAGCCAGCTGTACATTTCTCAAATCTTAAGGTTTATTAAAGAAGCCTGGGAGACGCCCTGTTTCAGTACGCTAGACTGCTTGTTGTAATCTTAGCTGAGGTAAACAAGCACTGTGTGTGGCTGATAACAGGCTGTCAGAAAAACATTCCTGGTCGATAATTTATTTTAAATTATCTAAAAATAAATACGAGGTGTGACATAAAAAACGAGACTAAGTGTGTAGCTTGAGAAAGGTGTGCAGTTGGCAACAACTGCTTTGGTGACGTCATCCCACGCACCTCCTGTATCCATGTGGCTGGTTTCGCCTTAACCGATCATGCTAGTTGGGGAAAACTGAGTCATTGAGTGAACACGTGCAATTGCCTTCTGCCGGAAAAATGTCCAAACTTGTGAATAGAAATCATCAACGAAAACATTTCAAATATTAACTGAGGCTTATGGAGATGAAACTTTACCTCGTGTACATGTGTTTGAATGGCATAAGCGAATTTCTGGGGGAAAATGATGAACCTGCTGGGTGTCCAAGGTTAGCGATTACAGACCAAAATATTGCCAAAATTCATGATATGAGCGGATTCCCCCACTCACATCAGGGGTCAAATTGTCAATCAACAGTACTAAATTGAAGTCAAAAAAAGACTTCGTGAAAAAATTGGGAGAAAAGGCCAGAATTGGGGAGTGATGGATGGCTATTGCTCCAAGACAATGTACCCGCTCACACGTCCCCGTCTGTCAAGCAGTTTCTGAACAACAAAAACATTACTGAGGTGAGACATCCTCCTTATTCACTTGATTTGTGCCCATGCGACTTTTTTATTTCCTACTGTTAAATCTTACTTAAAAATAATTCATTTTACTTCATTTCAAGAAGTACAGGCAAAAACAGATAATCACCTGAAGGACCTTCCAAAATCCTCTTCCAGAATGTTTACCAATAATGGCAACACCAAATACAGAAGTGTGTGAATTCTGAAAGGAACTATTTTGAAGGTGATAATTTCTAGGAAAACTAATTCTGTAAGTATAATGATTTATTGGACCAGTCTCGTTTTTATTGCCACAACTCGTACATTAATAATGATAAGCGCCGCTAGACAAAATGACGGCATTTAAAATAAAACCGGAAAAAGAAACCTTTGTGAATATTTAATGAGAAAATAAAATGGAATTTGAAAAAGTTTCGCTTTTATATGCGCCATTAGAAATTTCAACTAGTCTTGCAAAACCGCAAAAAGTTAAAAAAAAATTCAAAAAAAGAATTGAATTTATTTCATTACAGAGTAATGCTGCCTTGAAGGGATGTATCATGTCTAAACAATGATTAAGGTTCCCCCAAGGTAATTAGTTCTGATATTTTACAATGAAATATATAGATATTTTCTTTGAACATCAAACGAGCTACATTATAAGCTTAGATACAGTTAAGAGATTGTATTACAATGATTTGTTATTTGTGAGGAAAAAAGAAGCTCAATTTTATTTTAATTCATAACTTAAATGATATTGCGGCACAGTGAAATTTTATTTTCGCGTGTTTTAAATACAGCTAGTTAGTAACACAAAAAGGCTGTGATGGGTCTATCCGCGTTAATTTCCAAACTAATCCTCTTGGGAAATTTTGGGGCCAGCATTTATTCTATTTCACAGCCTCCTCGGGAAAAACACGAGATAGTTATATGCTAATTAGTTCGACCATATAAAGTCTAGATTTCGTAAGCGTGAGAGAGAGAGGGAATTGCCAAACTAAATGTAAGTATCGTCTACGGATCACTTCAACGAGCTTTGCGCGTATTTGATAGTATTATAGTAAAGTATTAGATTAATCATTAAAGGAATCAAATTAAGTACCGACCTGAGGTTAGCAAGAGTTCGTCTCCTTGTCAATTCTGATAGCTGAGATTACTTAGACGGGAATATTAGATTTGAATGTTAGATTTGAGTATTAGATTTGAGTATTAGTGAGTATTAGATTTGAGTATTAGATTTGAGTATCAGGATTAATCTAGATATCAGAGAATCACTCCAAGGTTTCCACTTATAGATTGAACTTGTGCTTGTTAATTGTGTTTGTCTGTCTTCAATAAATAATTATTGTTATGGCTTTTGTTGGTGATGATATGTTTCCTTCTACACCAGGCGCGTCGGGCAATGTGAACCCAGTCCAAGATAGGACTGGGGCACGACAAGGCTTCGGGAAGTGTACTTAAATTAAAATTTATACCTTAAGTTAAAATTAAAATATAAGCTTAGCGATCTTTTAATCCATTATGTAGATTTAATTACTAAAATGTATCGAAATCACATCCTCTGAATCAATTTATCTAGTTATTTAATTTTTATGTCAGAAATAATAGCTATTGAAAAGGCTCTAAAGTATGTCGTTACTACCGAAAAAAGCAATATTTGGAAATTGACTGACAAAAGAAGTGCTATACAATATCTAGAGAATTGGCCGAACATTTATGATAAATCTGACCAGGGTATCCTAGTACTTCTCTCTAAAATTGATCCTAGCAAAACGGCATGCCTAAAGTGGATCTCTTCCCACGTTGGGATGTACGGTAACGAGACTGCAGATACACTTGCAAAAAATGGATATGATTTTCCGATCACAAGCTTTGCAGATCTTAGCCCTTCGGAAATTTCGTCCCCCCATAAAAGTAAATTACCCTCCACGTGGCGCCTCTCGCCATATCATTACGGGTATGTTGCTATTAGTCAGTATTATGCCTATCTGCAGCGGCCTCAGGGCTCTCCAACAGTGGTGTAGCTAGATATCCGAGGGCCCTGGTACTAGAAAATTACGAAGACCATATATATATATATATCTTGTATGGATTTTATTAAATAAATAAACTAAAAATATATGAAGCCTAGTGGTTAGAGCGCAGGGGTAGACAGACTTTTCCAGGGTGCGGGCTACTTCTTTTTCAAGGAATTGCGATCCACCGAGTGTCTGTGGTGCACACAAGGGTGGAGGAGGGGTCCACGGGTCCGGACCCTCCCTCATAACCCTTCATTTTTTCCCGATTCATTATTGTCTTATGTATATAGTACGTAAAATGTAATTAAGTATTTGATAATGGTAATTTTTTTATTAATGTTAATTATTTATTCAGTAATTTATTTTTTGCTGTTTTTTCTTCCCGACAATCGACAAAATCAAAAAAATGTTTGGCTAGGTATTAGGGTATGATACAAGAATAGTAGATCTTCAGTCCTCGACCCCCTTCCTTTTAAAAATTATTGTGTGCGCAACTGCCCAATGTCGTAGGTGTGATGAGGTATAAAGAAAAGGTTATTATTATAACTTAATAAGTACGTAATATGTACTTACCTGCAGAACTAAAATAAAAAAACAACACTTTTAAAACCACGTTTAGAGCGAAACGCAAGTTACAAACTTAATATTAATAGCCCCAAATACAATTATATCAAATGATACATTTTTTATGAAGCAATTCAAAATAAATTTTAAAAAATAAAACATTTTTGTCTAAAGTTAGTTTTTGCTGTTATAGTGAGTAAACTGTTTAGTTAGCGTGCTGTCAGCCAATCTTGAATTTTCCAAAACAATCACTAACTTTTAAAATTTTGGGGTGGCCACCCCAAAATGTCTTAGGTTTCCACCGGTCGATCGCGATTGACGTAATGTTCACCCCGGGGTTAGAGCATCGGTCTCCAGACCGAAAGGCCTGGGTTCGATGGCGGATACAACCAAATACCCTCCGAGTACACATGGAGTACGGGCTCTTTAAATCAGTGGATCCGAAAGTCTTGTGGGTGCTCGCAGCAGATGCGAAGGATGCAAGGGGGTGGTGAATATTTCCCTCCCCTCCAGTTCCATGCCTAAATGGTGGAGGTGGAGATAGGTGGTGTCGCCATCTATCGTGTAAGAAGTCCAACCTGTCTCAGGCACTGGGAACATTCATTCATTCCAAGCCTTTCATTCCCAGGGTTCTCTCCCTCAAAATTTGGGTGGAATCGAGCCAAATCGTACTGTCACCTGCATGAGGCTCAAAGCTAAAAGCTAACGACAGGCGTACAGCGAGCTGCTTTCCATGATGAATTTCCTGGGACACGACATGACACCGTTAGACAGGCGGCATTAAAAACAACAACAACTGGATTTCTTATTATTTTTTATTCCTAATTCCAGTTTCTTTAATTTACGCAATGCCTTTTGTTTGAGCTCGATTCATTACTGACGTTAAGAGGATGGAGAGACGTAATGTTACGCTACAAAACATCGTTGGGGATTCCCCGGCTGTTTATTTGGAAGGATTTAATCACCCGCCAGAGTGTTTAGAGAAACAAAATGGTTTACCGAGATGGACAGGAAAGGAAATAAAAATATGCATGGACAAGAAAAAAAATACAATATTATTATAATTATTTCAATAAAACACACCTCTGCAAAAGAGCAAGTAAAGAGTATTCAATAACATCAGTCTATTGTAGATATGAGAAGATTGTGAAGTATTGAAACAGGAAACCAGCTTACTATGAATCTTATTGTTATTAAAAATGGAATTTAACTAGGAAATAATCACTTCTTGGGTATGTTTTTTAACATGTGGTAGTAAGTATGGTAAGATTGTTCACGGAAATTTCGATTTAGAATTGATAGAAAAATGGAAAAAAAAATTTAAAATAATATAAACTTATCAATTGTAAAATTCGCAACACTAAACAAACAACGGAAAGTTTGTAGGATAATTCCCTATAAGTTCAAAATTACTTTCCAACTGAATTTCCTTACAGTTATGTTGCAACCTTTTATAATTACATCTTAAATTTGGGGAAATTATCTTAATTTCGGCTTGCTTGATGGTCAGAGGTCGAGGGCACCCTGAGCTTGAGGGTCCCGGTGCACGGCACCACCTAGCCCAGGGGTGGCCAACCTTTTTGGGAAGCGTGCCACAATCTGATTAAAAAAAGTTGCGCGTGCCACTTCCATCTCCACCAAACTAAAAAATATGCAAAAGTGAAGAAATGTTACTTATAGGATTATTATGGGTTATTTTCACCAAAAGCATATTTTTAAATTCAGGTTTTATATAGTGAAATGTAAAAAAAAAAGAAAATGGTATAACAAACGAAACAAAAGTATAAACTTATATATTTTATTGTTGATAAATTTTTACACGATCAATCAGTTATCATAGATAAAAAATAAAAATAAGCAACTTAAAACATTTAATTTTAAATGATTATTAATGTGGTTTTTGGATTTGTAGTTTTTTGACTAAATCATCTATATTTGGATTAGTTCGTGAAGATGCTAAAACAATTAGGTGTTTTAGGTGCATATCAGTTAATTTTGAGCGATATTTTCATTTAATCACGTTCATATAACAGAAAACATTTCTTCACAAACATACACTGGTGTGCAAAAATTAAGGACGAAGTCGAAAAATTAGCATATCAGCTGAACGAAGAGGCAGAGCGGACCGAAAGACCAATCAGGAGATTAAGTGAGGTGATGTACGGTGGCACATGCGCAGATATGCAGGTAGACGTAATGGGGGAGTGTCTGAGTAGTAAAGCATGTTGTCGGTGTAAGATTAGTATTTCTGGCAAAGAGATTGCACACCGTATAGCAGTTAAAATCACACCGAGTTGCTGCCTCAGCGAGAAATGGCGAAAAATCAATCTGTTAGACGACGTCTGGATGCTTTTACCCGAGGTCGAATCATTGGGAAGTTAGGGAAGGTCGCAGTGTGACAAGTGTGGCTGCAGAGTTCGGAATTGCTCACAGCATCGTTTCACGACTTTGGAGACAATTTCAAACTACAGGAACAGCTATCCGGGGGTTCAGTAGTGGTCGTCCACGAGGAACCACACCCGCAGATGACCGGTATATTGCCTTACAGGCCAGAAGAAACAGGCGGCCGACAGCGGGAGAAATCGCTAGACACACGACACAGGCGACTGGACGACCGATATTGCATTTTACCGTGGCCGGTGGTGGTCTGCTTGCATGACGCACTGTACGGTGTGTACCTCTAACGCCTGCCCATCGGAGAAGGCGTTCTCTGTGGTACCGGGAACACCGAAATTGGAGAGACAATGAATGGGGACGAGTACCCTTTACAGAGGAGAGCAGATTCAGTCTGAGTAGCGATTCTCATCGCATACTCATCTGGAGAGAGCGGGGAAGCCGCAATCATCCCTCGAACATCATTGAAAGGGACAGGTATGGAGGTGGCGGTGTTCTCGTTTGGGGAGGCATCATGCTTGGTAGTCGTACAGACCTTCACATCTTCGACGCAGGTTCAGTCAACGGGACCCGTTATTGGAACGAGATTCTTCTTCCATATGTGCGTCTTTTTAGAGGTGCTATGGGTACGCAGTTCCTTTTCATGGACGACAATGCACCATGTCATCGCACAGTAGCTGCCGAACAGCTCTTAGAGAGTGAGGATATTGAACGTATGGATTGGCCGGCACGATCTCCGGATCTCAATCCCATCGAGCATGTATGGGATTTTCTAGGCAGACGCTTGGCAGCTCGTACCTTACCACCAGTAACGATTCCGGAGCTTTGATTGGCGCTGAAAGACGAATGGGCAGCAATGCCTCAACAACTCATTGACACCCTCATTCTCAGCATGGGCAGACGCTGTGAAACTTGCCTAGCAGTCAGGGGAAATCATATCCCCTACTAAAGACCGGATATTTCTTGCTGGACACCCATCACAGGGATGTTTCGGCCTTCAGTTGCATTGCGCTCCATGCTACTTTTTCAATAAAGCTTCTTTTTATCCCTCTGATTTCTCTTTTAGTAAGTGTTGCTTACATTACTCATGTCCGTACGTATTGGGGATCTTACGGTATTAAATGTGTTGATTTGGAATGCTTTTGTACAAAGTTATATTGAAAAAACCGTCTCGTCCTTAATTTTTGCACATCAGTGTATGTTGATCCAAACTTACAACAATATATGACCGCTAAATCATATAAATTTGGAAAATTGCTTGGTGGCACAGATTTCCAAAATTCGATGTAATTCGGATCATTTGCGATTAACATAATGTCCTTATATTTGTTTTTCATAGTAATATGGAGCTGTAGGTCAATAATTTCAATTTGTACCTGAGGTGGGTAACAATTAATGTCTTGAAGAGAAATCGAAAAAAGATTAGTGAAAAGTTCAGTATTTTTGTTATCTTTAAAATCCTCAAACCTGGCACTGAAAGAATCTTGCAAAATGGATATTAAATTTTTAAATCTATTATAGTTCAGAATATGTCTAGCTTTGGCATATAATTCCTGCATGTGTGAAGGGGAAACGAGTTAATTTTTTCTCTCCAAAATCCAGACAAAAAACAAAAGTGTGCTCACAAAAAAGATATATAACCAACTAGGGTAGGAAAAACAAATTGTTTAAATGTTCAATTATATCGGTAAGAAAAGCTAAACCCCACAGCCAATTTTCACTCCTTAGGAGCGAGCATTCACTGGGAAGTTCATCGCTTTATTCCAGATATTCTAAAACACAATCCCTCAAACTCCAAAATCTCGCAAGTGAACTAACTGACTTTGGAAAGACAACGCACACTATAATGAAGGAGTAACTCGCCATTTTCTTCCGTTTCTTACAAAAAAGCGTACATCTTCATCGAATCAGAGAACGTGCTCGTATTTTGTTGATACAGCTCACCACGGGGTTAACAACGAAAGACAAGTTTAAGTCCTAGGCACAAAGAGCTTCTTGATGAATAATACAATGATACTTGAAAACTTTTCTTCCCAAATAATTTTCAAGCATAGCAACAAAATATTTTATTGTGCCCCTCATGCAAGGCGCTCCATCTGTGCAAACATTGTCTAATTTTGTCCATTCTACTTTGTTAACTTCAATTACATTTTCAAGTCTTAAAAAAGTCTTCACCTGCTAGTTGGCGCAAATCACACACACACAAGAAGTTCTTCCACAGTATCAAAATTATTGTTGGTGCAACGCACAAAGATGCTTAAGATGTCTGTGATATCACAGCTTTCATCCAAAGTTTTTGTAAAATATTTGCAATTTTGAAGTCCAGAGATAATTTGTGTTCCAACATCCTGGCACATGTCATCTATATGACGCTTGACGGTATTTTTAGACAAAACCATTTTATCAACTATATTTTTGACATTCAGATAGCCAACATTTTGGGCGAAAATTAAAAGGTTAATTTTTTACTGTCTTTCTCTCCATCAGAATATGTTTTTTTCATGCAGGCTAACAACAAAGAAAGTTCATAAGAAGCCTCCACCATTGCATTCATTTCGTCATTTCTCTTCTAGAATAAAGATTTTTGGCTGTTTAAGGACTGCCCAAAATTCGTCGTTTGGGGAAAAATTTTCGAAATTGATTTTATGCTTTTATTTTATAGCCCATACATTAAAGATTCCAAAAACACTCTAGTTTTATTTTAAAAATTTAGATAGCAAAGTTATAGCATAATTAGTATAACCAAATGTATTTCTATTAAATAATATTTTTGAAATACTTAATTTAAATTTTTTATTTATAAAATTTTTTTTTTCTAACATTATAAAGATGTCATTTACGTACTGTATAAATACTATTTGAATACATACATTAGAATTTTCTAAAAATACAATTTTTCATCAAAATTTCACTAATAATGGTAATTGTTATTGTCTATAAAACTCTCCAGAAAACAGCAAAAATTGAAAAAAAAGTCAAAATTAGTTAAACATGAAGCTAAAGAGATCTTGACTCATAAAAATGGTGAGTTTAAAAAATGTACAATTAGTAGAAAATTTTTATACCATATTAAAATCTTTAAATGCATTTTCTGAGAAACTATGTTTTTCAATTTTTAGCTTCACGGTAAAGTTCACTACAGGATTGCTTTTTAAGATATTGAATTGAAATTTTCAGAAAATGTTTTATTTAGTTTTTTCTCTAGTCTAGACTATAATCTAATCTCTGTGTATATATTTATGTATTTTATTGCTCTTTTTGTGAGAAAATAACATTAGTTTTTTGTAAAACATTGAGTTCTCGCATAAAAAATGACATATTTCCAAAACGTTTCAAAAGTATCACAAATTTTATAGTTATAAGCACAGATAATGATTTTATTTATGTATTGCATAAATATTATTCGAATATATTAATTAGAAATTTCAATACAAGCCTAACCGTAACTGCAATTTTTCACTAAAATTTCACTCAAAATTCCCAATATATCGAAAATTATTTTTAATTTTGTGGAAATTGTACTTAAATTCTAAGTTTTATGCTCCATTTCAAATATAAAAATGTTTATTTAGTTGAAAATTTATATATTTCAAAAAAAGTGCTCCGAAGGTAGTCACATACCTTAAAGATTTATTTTTTTATTGATAAATTCCATTTGTACAAATTTGATCCAACTGGATATTTGCTGTTGAAATCACGATACAGTTGTTTGAAATGACGGTTCAAGTTAAATTTTTTGGAACTGCTATACAAATTCCACATATCTAACAAATAGGCTTGGAAGCATTTTGATGTATTAACACGTATTTCTCTCTTCCCAGACAATTTTAAAATGACATGCTGCAATATCCTCTTCACAATTTATTTTCGATGTCGAAGGTTTACTCAAAAACGTATTGAAAATAAAAAAATTTAAACAACTACGCTCAACGAAAAAATCTAAAAACTGTTTTAGAAAAGGAAAAAAGCTTAACGTCTGGCTAAACAGAGTTTAAAATCAACTGAGTCTGACAGCTAGAAAAAATCTGTCGATGTTACGATACAAATTTTCTAGGCTCTGAATCCAGTTTTTTGATTTGTCAGGGATGCAAGTTCTCACTATTTCTGCTTTATAAAACGGCTACTTTGTGCAGATAGAATTACTTCTATTTTATCAACAACTGCTCTCCTAATGTATTGCCGAATTACTTCTTGACATTACACAAATCGTAAATAACCAAACACCTTTGGAAAAACGTTTTTATATAACATCACGCTGACAGCTATAAACACTAAACTTCAGAACTGCAAGGGGAAGCTAAAATTCGAATAGAAATCCCAGATGTTAAAAATTAACCACCCCCGAGAGAGGGTGACTTTTTGGGCATATTCGGCCGCCCAAGAGAGAGAGAGAGAATTTATTTGTTTTTAGTCTTATGTTACTCAACACTTTTCTCGGAACGCTACAATGCTATGGAATTGTAAGTTTTGGAGCATGATCTCATTTTTGGCGCTATACTGAAGAAAAGAAAAAATCTTGCTTAGTGCCTTTAAAATCTCACGCTGAAAATTTCTGTTCCTTACATATTCTCTTCTTGATAATTTTCTATTGTAATTCAATTAATTCAGTAATATTTGCAAAAATTTTTGTAATTTTTTAATAAGTCTTCGCGTGCTACAGTTACAACTCCCGCATGCTACTGTGTGGCACGTGTGTCGAGGGTTGGCCACCCCTGACCTAGCCCATTGGACCTAGCCTCACTGTCCTCCAATCGGATTTGGCAAGGCTTAGAAGGAAACATTTGAGACTTGTGAAAGTCCAGAATAGTGAAAGGATTTTCCTCCGTATTCCTGTTCCTTCCCTCTGTCAGCCCTTCTCCTTATCCGGCTTGTTTGGGTTTCTGGATACATTTGATGGCTGAGCAGGAGAGAATTTTTGAACTAATTGTATGACAACGTCTTTTGGACATGCTTTTGGGTAAACTCTCTTACACGAGAGGGGTAAGCAATAATAATATCAACTTATAAAAGACCGACTGTGTTTACTTTTAAAAATGCTGCTTTTGTAAACAGTATTACTTTTATGTATATTTGAAAATTTTTAAAAACATTCGTACTTGAATTTATATCGAAAAACTCCTTTATTGAACACATGCTTCATTAGTAATAATATTAATTTAAGATAAGTAAGTTAAGTAAGTAATAGTTATATTTTAGATTTTATTTGATAATAAGAAATCCTTGATCTAATATATCATAATTTACTTTGACTTTAGATTCTTAAAATAATACAATACGATTATTAGTGAATAAGTAATTGAACAAATATTTAAAGATTAAAAAAATGTACTAATGAGAACTCATTATAATTAAAACAGAATGTCACAAACGTGTGTTTTTTAAAGAATTCATAAACTAGAATATAAGTCTACAAACTAACAAAGAAGATCTAAAACATACTGAATAGATTTAATGAATATGATTTAAAATTGTGTCAAGTTTTACTTTGTGTAATTCAATAATTATTCAAACATAATTATTAATGCACCATGGATGAAGTATACAAACTTCTTTCACAATTTAATGAGTTTATAAAAAACAAATCTTTTAGACAAGATGTTTATTTCGAATTTCGGTTATTGGATTACGATCAATCAATGAAATAATCCATAAAAATTACTATTCGAACTTTGTGAATTCAATGATTTATTCCAAAATCATGTAAGATGAACTTAAATCATATTAAAGGAATATCATTCCATTATATTTAAAGGCATTCAGAAAGCTGTTCAATAGAAATGAAAAATAATTAATAAAGTTTAATTTATAAATCTAATACTTAAGAATTCACACATACACAATTAATATTAATAAACTCCTACGGGTATTAATGATTATTTAAAATAGGTTCAAAAGCGTCTGAAGAGAAGGTATATGTTGCCTCAAGAAAGGAGACAAACTTTAAATTAAAATTACTCAGACATAATAAGAATTAATTATATTCACACCGTTATTTAATGATAAAAAACGCTTTTTCCAACGGCAAGATAAATCAAAATCGTTGGCCTCATCTGAAAGATTTACTAGATGTGATGAGTAAGTGATTATTAACGTCGCACAGTTCAGCTACACGAGGCCTTTTGGTGACGGACCTCGTAAGTTTGTACCGTGGTCAAATGACCAGAACGGCACCTGGCATCCTTTGTTCAAACTACCATACCAATGGGATGAAGTTTGGCCTAGTGACATATTTAACATGCATCACTCTCCTACACGGAGGATCTTCAGCGGCATTAGGCCCGAACGAATGACAAGCCGGCCACGGGTCCGTTACTCTGGCCACTAGGCTACCTCGGCCACTTACCACTTGAGTAGATGAACTTCTTTGGGCAGCGCTATTCAAACTGTGGGGGATGTATCTTTAGGGAGGCGTGTTAACCTGACAAGGGGGCACGAGCATATCGAAAAGTTGAAAATAAAAGATTTAAAAAATAACAAATTTACTGAAAGAAATCAAAACAAAATACATTTTGATATAATAAAAGTAAAATACACATTTACATTGATACAACTTACTTATAAATGCATCAGTACTGTACAATGTACTTGATAATTAATTTATAACAATACTAAGTTAAGAAAACAATATTAATAAGTAGTATGACTCTCATGGGCTTATATATGCCAAATTATATACAAAATGTAATACTTATCTCGATAATTTGAATGGTTTATAATTAAAATCGTATTGTAGGTTTAGCATCAAATACATTGTAATTGTATGGAGGGGACGTGAAGAAAATCAAGAATGAAATTTGAGTTGCAAGTATTAAAGGCTTGAGTAGTACTATCTTTGGGTATTGTTTGGTATCCTTTACATAATAAACAGAAATTATGTTATTTATTAGCTTTTTATAGAAAGCTAAATACATTTTCATTCCTAGTTGGATTCTCATTAGGATCTATTCCGATTTTGGATTAGTATTTAAAATAATATTTATTAGCTAAAAATCCTCAAGCATTAAATAGCAGTTAATTCAAGAATTTTGTTTCCATTATTCTGTGTCAAAATCAGCGATTTTTAATTGTCTTAGAGTACATTAGTCGTGTACTCTAAAATCCTAATTTTATTCAGACTTTTTCCTTGTAACTTGTTATGTCAAAATCGTATAAGAACAAAAGGGACTGCGCAAAAAAGAGGGTTAGTTTACTTTCAAATAATTTTAAAATTCTCCTTATCAATAATACAAAGAATGGTTTCTGAAGTAACAATCAACTACATTTTAAGTACACCGCTGCCTTCCAAAAGTTAAGGTAGAAATTATTTTTGCATATAATTTTAAAATAGAGGACCACAAAACATGAACTAAATAATTTATTTTTTGAATACGACTCATAAACTTGTGCACAAATTTGAAACATTATTCAAAACAAAAACACATCGCACTTGGCAGAAAGTCAATTCTCAGTTAAAGTAGTATATGCCGTTATTATGAAGAAAAGTATTATAGAAACCTTATAGAACATGGGTTCTAATAAGGAATGTGACGTAGCATATAATTTAACGGTAAAAAACATGAACCAAAGGTCACGATCGTATAGCTTTTTGATTCTGAAATGTGCCTGTAACTTGGTATGCTCTTTCCTGCCCTTCGCAGAAAGTTAATTCTCAGAGAAAGTAGTATATCACGCCTTTATGAAGAAAAGCTTTATAAAAACTTTACAGGGAAACTTTATAAAAATGTGTTCTAATAAGGACTATTACGTAGCAATATATTTTAATAATAAAATACATCCATAAATAGTCACGATCGTGTAGCTTTTGAATTTTGAAACGTGCTTGTAACCCTTTTGTTTTTCTTTTATGACGCTCTACGTGATCTTCTCATATACATCTAATATTTAAATGCAATTTCCGAATGAGAAACTATCTGCTTTTCTTTGTAATAGGTTCGAGACACCTTTTGTGTTTCCTGAATCTTCCGATTGCGCCAAGTAAATGATCATTTACATATCCCGAGACTTTCTTTCATTTATGCAAATTCGATGAATGCATCATCCTTTCCGTTTGATTCTGCAATTTTAAGTTTCCAACTGTGTATATAAATCTGTATTCACGTATATTTTTTCTAGTGCATTTTATTACTTTAATTTAAATTTAAAGTGAAAGCCCTACCTTCATAAAACATAAGAAAATCCAATTTCTTGCTAGTAGGATCTTTCAAGGAATTCTTTAACAGGAGATAAAAATAAAAGTGAATATTTCTCCGAAAGTAAAGAAAAAAAGAGTAAGTTTCTTGCAAAAAGTTTTAATAGAAAATAACTCCAAAAGCCGTAAACTTTTGAACTTTCTTTAAAGTCAACACATTTTTTGCACGTGAGTATACCACTGAACCCTGAAATTAAAAGCCTTCATTTCCCAAGATGCTAAATATTTGCCTTATATCACTTCCAAAATCTCGTTTATCATCTACCGCTTCTTGAACATTGTATTAGTTCCATTAGGTGAACTTTTCTCGCAAGGCTATCTTACATACATTTTGTTCGAATTTAGTTTTCATAGAATATGCATAATAAACACAATTCTAATTGCTAAGAATTAATGCAAAATTTAAATTATATTTTTTGAATTCAAATATATTCGCAATAAAATAACATCAAATATAATTCACTAAAAATATGAAAAAAATCAACGTTATCAAACAGTTAAATGCAGGGTCATATTTAGTTTTACAAACAGTACCGCTGAGTGTTTGAAAACGTTCTTGATATCTGTATATGTAGCACTGTAAATGCAAAAACTACTCACAAACAAAATATGAAAATAAAATATTGATCATAATTTGTTTACAGTTGAAAACTCTTCAGAAAAATTTAAATGTTGCTGACTTTTTTCAGAAGCAAAGCATCCATCTATACAATTATTCAATTTCAAACAATACATATTGAAAAACTTTTTTTTAACAGCAATGTTGCAAATCTGAATATAAAATTGTCCTGACCGCAACTAGCGTTTTTTAAATCCATCCTGAGCTTCCTTCTAAATATTTTTCGACATTCCATTGCTTTAGTGTTATTACTTATGTCATCTGATCGACAATACTATCTAGCTCCTTAACACGATGATTTTTGTGGCAAGGAGCTACACTGCTAGCCAACGAAAATGCAACACTCTGAAGGAAGAACGCAATTAACATGAAATTTACAACATGCATTAGCGGAGGTGAGATATGCAAATGATTAGAATTTCAACGCAGACACACATCACGCACGCCTGTGGCGCCACCTCAAAGCACTATTTAAGGCTTGGAGATTTCGACGATTTCAAGTTCGGCAGTTGTGTTTTTCTTGTGGTTTTTTCAAAAAATGATCAGTTATGTTTCGTAGAAAACCGCGATCAGCTTTTGATCAAGTATCAGATTTCGACAGAGGAAGGATAGTGGCCTACCGAGATTGTGGATTACCTTTCAGGGAAATCGGTAGTCGTGTTGGACGAAACCAAACAACTGCAATGCGGATATGTGACCGTTGGATGCAGGAGGGTGCGACGGACCGACGTGGTCGATCGCATCCACCTCGGTTCACCACTTCACGTGATGACAGGAAAATTGTGCGCATGGCAGTGACGGATCGCTCAGTGACATCACGAGCCACAGCACATTTAGTCTGTAACGCATCATTCAATGTCCATTCGACGCCATTTACAGCAGAGTGGTCTGTCCTCAAGACGTCCATTGCTTGGTCTACCCTTGACGCAGAAGCTCAGACGTTTCCGCCAACAATGGTGCGATGAAAGAAGGATGTGAGTGGCAGAATGGAATGAAGTTGTCTTTACTAATGAGTCACGCATCTGTCTGCAACACCACGATGTTCGGATTCGAGTCTGGAGACACCGTGGAGAGAGGACGCTGAAAAGCTGCGTTATACACCACCACACTGGTCCTGCACCGGGTATTACGATATGAAGCGGTATTGGATATCACTCTCACACTCCTCTAGTACGCATTGCCGGTACTTTAAACAACCAGCACTACATCTCCGGGGTGTTGGAGCCAGTTGTCCTTCCTTACATTCAGGGCTTGACCACAGTCATACTTCAACAGGATAATGCGCGACCACACGTGGCACGCATTGTCCAAAGGTTCTTCGTCAATCAGCAGAGTGAACTGCTTCCGTGGTAGGCTCGCTCTCCGGATCTTTCGCCGATAGAAAACCTGTAATCCATGGTTGCTCACCGATTGACCCAGATTACACCCCCAGCTGCCACACCAGGTCAATTTTTTCAACGTGTGGGACCTGCTTGGTCTGCTGTACCCCAAGAACACATCCAAAGTCACTTTGAATAAATGCCGATGCGTGTGGCAGCGGTGATCTCCAACAATGGCCGCTACTCTGGCTACTGATTCTGGCAGGAACAACACTTCACAGAAGTCTATAAATTTAATCATTTGATACTTGGTCAACATTTTATCTACATAATAAATTTTGTTGTGCTATCTCTTGTATTTCTTGGTGTTGCATTTACAGTGGCCAGCAGTGTAGATTATGACGCATGTTGTGTTATCCATAGCTCTGGGCACATACATTTCTAAAAGGAGAAAATGATAACTTATTTACCTTAGAAATCTGTAATTTGAGCAAAAGTAAGTCATCGAAATTAGTCATTATGTTTAACCCGTTAACTGGTTTGAAGTTCACCGAATGGATTGCCGAAAACCAGCCTCAACCGGTTTCCCCGTACGCTATACGGGCGCTAATATTTCTTCTTTCTATCTTTGATTTACACTTACTTTTGATTTAATAGTGAGTTATTAGTGCTAGTTTGTTTTTTAAAAGTTGCAATTAGTCTATGGTACTCAAATACTTCTCATCAGAGTTTTTCTTTGTTGTGAGACGCTAATTTTTCGTAGAAAGTAGGAATTTATATTCTTGAAAATGTTCGATAAAGAAAACATGGATTAGCAAGGAAACGCGCGATTTGTTGCTTTAGATTAAAAGAAAACGGAAAGATATCTAAACAAGCCGATAACATCTCTGTCCCCATCGCAATGTAAGACTGAGTATTACGACATGCTTTAAATTATATGTGCATATATATACGCATACGCACACAAAATCCTAATCCGTTTGTAAAAGAGGTACGAACATGAAATATTTTGCAAGTATGAGAGAAATTATTTTAAGTTGTATGAAACATTCTGCATAGCATGCAGAGTGTTCTTATGAAAATCAAACATTTAAGTGTTTTCTTTTTGTTTGACAATTATAAAAAAAATATGAAAACTTTAAAATTGAAAATTAAAATAAAATTCTTTCATTTCGCATTCTATTAAGTATTATGCTTAGTTATATGGAATAGATTACAGGGTCATATTTTGGAACATTTTGGGCAAACAAATTGACCACATTAGGGATTAATTTGTCCGCAAGTACTTATTATGTGACGATGATGTATTAATTAGATTTGATTCTTTGTTTGTTTTCCTCGTCATTTGAACATCAATTTAGAGGGTCTTAAGGGGATTCACAGTACGATTCAATTGACGAAAATCGGTCAAAAAATCAAATCTAGTCTTTTCAGCTAAGATTATTTTTATATACTTTTCTATAACCTCACAAAATTTCAAAGCTCTAAACTTAAGAAACGCAGAATTATAATAGCCCTTACTTTCTTTCTTATTCACATCCCTATGGTAAATCAAAACTTTAAACTTATTTCTTTCAGAAAGATAAAATAACTAGTTTGTCTTCATTTAAAATGCTATGGCTTTTTTCTCTATACTGTGCCTAATGCTTTGAGTTTTTTTTACCTATTGTTAGTAGTACATGTAACAAAAGTTGGTAAACATTTTTGAATCAAAACAATACTTATTATTTCAAAAATAATTTAACTCAGAATTAAAACATTTTTTAAGGAATTTTCAATAAGCATTCATAAAAAGAAGTATTGCACGAATACCAAAAATGTTTGTGCAAAACCCATACCAACTTTTGTTATGCAGAGTTTGACGTACTTGTAAATCGAATTTCATGCTTGTACGTAATTGTTTGCAGGAATAGTAGCATTTTAAAATCGTTTCACAAATTTTATGTTTTTTCCTTAAAAAATTTAATGGCTAGCTTTTTATGAAATATTGAGCTCAAAACCTGTTTTACATAATATACACACATAGGAAGCAACCATAAAAATTTTAAAAATCCTTAAATTAAATTTTTTTGCATAAATCGTAACATGCCCCTTTAACAGTACAGAAAACAGTCTTGAGTTTTAGTTCATATTTCACTGTTCATTATTGGATTTCAAAAAAACAAGAAACAAAAAAAAATTATACGACTGACATTTTGAATGTAAGTTTCTCCATTTTTTCAAGTGGAAGATGGTACACCGTGAAACTAATATATACATATAACTAGCCGTTACCCGCCCGCTTCGCTGGGTATTTCAAGATGTTTTATAAATTTTTACTGATTATATATATGTATAAATTATTGATATCTAAGTCCTAGCATATTAAGAATTCGATTGTATTGAAAAATATACTTATACCTTTAACTGTCGCGTGTTGACAAAAAAAAGGACACAACTCATCTAATTTGTATTTTCTAAAAATTTCTAAAATTGAAGTATAGAATGATGTTTGCTCTTTCGTAACCCAAAAACCAAGTGGATTCCCGCAAAACCAATTTTCGGTGGATCTCTACTCCGTAAATTGAACATGCAAGCCAAATTTCAAGTCTAAATCTAACAGAAAAAAACAAAAGTTTTACTATCAATATCCCCGTAATCCCGTTGAGAGCCGTTTTCCAAAATAACCGCTCTTAGCAGATTTCAATTCAACAAAAGAAAAATGCAAACCAAATTTCATTATTATAGTCCTTGTAGCTCGAAAAAAGGATTTTTTTTTTGTCAATACGTCCCAGTAACCCCCTGCACCCCCTTCCCCCCAGAACTTGATTTGCTTAAAATGCATTCTTAGTGGAAACCTATTCAACAAAAGAAACGATTAACAAATTTGAAGCATATGGGTCTAACAATTAAAAACAGGAATTTTTTTCTGTAACTCCTCTTGACCCCTCGCAACCATCCTTAGGGGTCAATTTTCGTTTTACTCTTTGTTAGAGGAACTCTACTCAATGAAAGGAACATGCCTACCAATTTTCAAGCAGGATGATCAAACAGTTTAAAAATGGAAATATTTATCGATTACGCTTCTTAATCTCCCGAAATTAAACTTGGTAGTTGATATTCGCGAAACCCATTTTGTAGCGGTTCTCTACTTAACGAAAGGAATCTGCTTATCAAATTTCAAGACTGTACGTCTAATAGTTTGAAAATGGGGATAATTATCTATAACGCCACTTGAGCTTCCCAAAGCCACTTGGTGGTCTGTTTTCACAAAACCCATTTTGTAGGGGAACTGTACTCTATGAAAGTAATCTGCTTACCAAATTTGAAGACTGTGCGTCTAATAGATTAAAAATGGAGTAAATTATCTATAATGCCCCTTGAGCCCCCGCAATGTTACCTAGGGTCGATTTTCACAAAACACATTATATATTGGATCCTTACTCCATGAAAGAATTCTGCTTATCATATTTAAAGACTGTACTTCCAATAGTTTAAAAATGGAAGTAATTATCTATAACGCCCCTCAAGCCCTGCAACGTCACTTGGGGGTCAATTTCAACCAAACTCGTTTTGTAGTGGATATTTACTGCATGAAAGAAACCTTCCTACCAATTTTCAAGCAGGTAGATCAAGTAGTTTAAAAACGAAATATTTATCTATTACGCCACTTAATCCCCCGCAACGCCAGTTAGAGGTCTGTTTTCACAAAACCGTCTTATAGCTGATCTCTACTCTATGAAAGAAGTCTATTTATCAAATATAAAGACTGTGCGTCTAATAGCTTAAAAATGGAAATAAATATCTATAACGCCCCTTAAGTCCCGCAATGCCACTTGGGAGCAATTTTTACAAAACCCATTTTGTAGCATATCTCTACCCTATGAGAGGAATCTGCTTACTAAGTTTCAAGACTGTACGTCTAATAACTTAAAAATCGTAATTTATAACGCCCCTTAAAACCCCAGCCCCCGCATCTCCCCTTGGGGTCAATTTTTCCGAAACCCATTTTGTAGCGGATATTTACTCCATGAAAAAACTTACCTACCAATTTTCAAGCAGGTAGGTAAAGTAGTTTAATAACGGATATATTTATCTATTACGCCCCTTAATCCCCCGCAACGCCACTTAGAAGTCTGTTTTCACAAAACCCGTTTTGTAACTGGTCATTGTTCTACGAAAGGAATCTATTTATATCAAATTTAAAGACAGTGCGCCAAATAGTTTTAAAATGGAAATAATTATCTATAACGCCCCCTAAGCCCCTGCAACGCCACTTGGTGGTCAATTTTCACCAAACTCATTTTGTAACGGATCTCTACTGTATGAAAGGAATCTGCTTACCTAATTTCAAAGTTGTACATTGAGTAGTTTATACATGGAAACAGTAATTTATAACGCCCCTTAACCCCCCGTAATGCCCCTTGCGTTTCGAATTTGGAAAATCCGTTCTTAGCTGATGTATACTCTATGAAAGGAACATGTCTACCAAATTTCAAGTCTGTAGGTTGAATAGTTCCAGAGATATCGTGATTAGTCAGTCAGTCAGTGAGTGAGTCGTTTTTCCCCTTTATATATAGAGATAAGGAACCACATTTGATGCTAGCTCGATGAAGGAGGAATATTAGCTTTTGAGGAAGGGCGCATGCGCAGCTGAAGAAGAGAGAATAGAAGCGCATTAGCAGGACAAGTTTATTCAAGTATATTAAAAATAATGTTCCCATTCTCCAAGCATCGCCACTGGATCTCCAAAACACAACACCGGAGAAAAATCCCAATAAGCATGACCCCAAAAAAATTAAAGACTCGCAAAACATCCCAACTTCAGATTTTAACTTCGTTGCAGCTCTCGTATGACTGCAATATATTTTCTCTAAATTTCCAAAGCTCTTCATTGCTCTCCATGCCTCATCGCAAGTGAGCAATACGACAGACAAATTAAACATTTTCATCAGAAGAGTGGTAGGTATAGCCGCCAGCGCCCCAGTTTTGATTTTCTCTCATTTCACTTACTACCTATCTTAATACCCACCCTAAAAGCTAAGTTCGCACCTTTCCACTAGTCCAAGGTCAGAGCACCTGTATTCTGATGATTTGACCAGGGTTCCATTCCTGGAACTTCAAAACTTTTCATTTCTTACCTATTCCTCTTCCAAATTTAAATTACTGAGAGGGCTTTATCTTTCATGTTTCATTAATTTTTTAATGTACTTCTTTTTTTATTTTTTAAGCTTCGTAAAAGCTGTTTTCATGATTTTTTTCTCAGTCAAAGTAATTTCTCTCACTTCCAACGAATATTTCAACCTGCTGTTTTCCCAATGGTCAGGCTTCGCCCCACCCATTTTCTGATCTGAATTTGTCTTCACTCTCAGTGTTTTGAACTGTTTTTGAAGCTTTTTTTCAAACACTTAATACATCCAACTATTTTTAGAGTTTAATTTCTCTTATTCTTCTCAAAGTCTACTTTATTTATCAAGTATTTTTATCTAATTATGGGCAAGAGTCAAAACGCTAAAGTCACTCAAAATATAACTACTGGAGGTTAAAGCTGGGAAGAGCTAGGAACTCTATTCACCCACCTAGCGATTTAAGTATAAATCACGATGACAGATAGACTTGCGCTGATAACGGGATCATCAATGGAAAGCGTTCTGTTATCCGAAACGAACGAGTATGTGGAACTAGTGTGTGTACTCTTACAACCATGAAGGTCGTGTACAGTGAAAAAGTCAGGTCTCTTCTTATGGTTGGTCGCCGGTATTTCCTGTTCAGAGAAAGAAGGCAAACTGTGGAAGATGGTTGAAATGACCATTCCATATCCAAGCATAAAAATATTATTGCCTCATCGAACATTTCCCTGTTCCTTGTAGTGAAAGTCGCACTCTCGGGGCGCAACTTCCAAAATGATGCTGAGGTTGAGTAGTCTATGAGAAAACTTCTCGCATCTCAGGACACCAAGTTTAGCCAGAGTGGTACCTGCAAATTGAATGTATTCTACGACAAATGCTTCAATGTCGGTGGCGAATATGTTGAAAAATATTGCAAGATCGGTAGTTCATGATGCCATAGAGTTGTTTGTTTAATAATAAAGTTTTCGTATGAAACTAAAATAAAAAACACTGTGAATGACTTTCATTTCAAGTCACTCCCTCACTGCCCTGCCTACCTAAGGGTGTGGGGGAAACAAAGCATGACCAGAAACTTCCATAATAATGATTATTTTATTATTATTCAAGCACACAAATCAACCACAAGTTAAACTATAAGAGGAGGCCCTAGAAGTGATATAATAAAGGCAATTAACTCTAAGTGAACAAGCGCATGTAATAAAATTAATTTAACATAATCTATCTTAGATTATAAATTCTCAATCCGCTAATTTAGTATACTGGCAAACTCCCTTCTAAACTCATGTTGTGAAAATGAATTAAATCTCACCTACGTATCGCCACAACAGTTCCTCCGCTCCTTCTATCTTACAATTACAAAACCTTGACTTTATATTTTCAAACTAATCTCCATATCAGGGTTTCTTCTTGAATTGGCTAGCATTCGTGACTTAACACGAATGCTAGCCCCAAAGTTTCTCCAAGAGGATTAATGAGAAGGTCGCGTACAGATCCATCACAACACTAACTTCGAAAAATGACTCTTATATATTTTATCTGACGTTTTAAAAATATATACTTTTTAGAAAATCCGTAGGATAAGCAAAAAAACAGAAAATAGTTCATTTAATCATATTTATATTATTATAACAAAGCAAAGTTAATTTTCATCTAATAAATTCTATTTTAAATAAAGTTTCTGAAGTATTTTTGAAGTAGCAATTGAATCGATGAGAAAACGTTTATAATGGTAAAAAAAATATTTAATAATATTTTAAATGGCACCACTATTTTAACTATTTTTTTAGATAAATTAAAAATCCAAACACTTAAAAAATAAACTTTTTTGAAAATATATTTCATTCTTCACAAATAGTATTAATCATGTAAAAAGATATGCAAATGATACTTTAATGCAAAATTTATCGAATTAATTACAATATTTCTTACCTTTTTCTGCAAAAATTAGTAATATTTCAGTCGTATTTACTTTTAATTTCCTCTACACTTATAATCATTAGTTGAATATATACAGCTAAATTTTGAATCCATTAAACTAAATGATTGCTTAATTTCAAATTTTTATATATATATAGCATTATATAATACTTTGCCGGCATTAAATACTAGTTTAAAATAGTTAAAGTAATTTGTATTTTATGTTTTTAATAATTATACCAGTATGGTAAGTTTAATTTAAGTACCAGATAATTAATATCTTTATAGTTAATTTAACTATTTTAAGTAGCAGAGTTTTAAATTAATTGAGTTTTATAGGAAAGACATATATTATTACGCTATTTATCATTGCAAATGCTTTGATGTTTATTGCTCCATTAAAATGTTCATATAGCATTTTCTCATTCCACAGAGTTCCTGTTCCTTGTTTTCCCAACATTACGGATTAAATATTTCTAAAAAGAGTATAATATATTGTAGTTATAACCACCGAACTGATTGCCCATTACAGAAATCTATAACTGTATTTGCTCTTGAGGAGATTCAAAATTTCGTCAGTCGTCAAAGATGGAAACTAAAATTTGATTTTAAAGCGCATTTTATAGATAATGAATTTTATAATTATTTTTCAAAAAATAAAATACTGGACATACTCTGTTACTAAATTCTTATCCCTGTTACCTACTACCCTCAAGAGTTCAACAAATTTCGACAAGATTCACAAGACTGTTGACTCGGTCTTCGAAGTGTTAATTTTGTCTCGTGGGGTGAAAATATAAACAATTTTCAAACAGGTATACTTATTTTAAATTTAAATTAATTCGAATCTTTTACACTGTATTTATAATGGAATACGGTTTTAAAAAAGTAAAAAATGTTTGAACTATAATCATAATTTAAAAAATTATAAGCATATACAAATCAGAAATATTTTTGTAATGAATATTTAAGTAATTTTCGTGTAGTGCACGTAAATTTCTAAAACAGCAGCCATTGATTTATAAGACTTTATAGAATTATAAAATGTATCGTACTCTTTAAACCCTTCTAATTTCAGAATAATATACATCGCTTATATTTCAAAATATTATAAAAGTATTGAAATTGTAAAATTGTATGAAAATGCAATTTTTCTATTTTTTAAAAAATATAACTTATTATTCTATTTATTTAAACTTGCTACAGTGTAATAAGGATACATTTAACTTTATAAATCAACTTATTACTAGTAATTAAAGTTACTACTTTTGAAAATAGCATGCGCAACGTAAAAAACTAAATTACAATTTCTTATAGAAATACTTCTTATTTTTATATGCTTATAATTTTTAAACTTATTATTATATTTTAAACATTTTACACTTTTCTAAAGCCATATTTCTTTATAAATAATGTGTAAAAGATTCGAATTATTCAATTTTAATTTCAAAGTGTTATATGTATTTGAATATTGTTTGCATTTTCAGACCCCCAGAAAAAGTTAACACCCCTAAGACCCCTTACTATAAACCTCTATTCATATAATGAAATTTCCGTATAAAAGAAATCCCGAAGATTGTTCAAATGTTTTTCAAACAGCTACATATTTAGAAAACTCGTTTGAATTGTGGATACATTCATGGAATAGTCTCATAGTGTTTACTTAACATTCAGGAGTACTTTTCTCTTGTCTTCTACAACGTTATTTTTATTTTTGTTGAGAAAAAGCAGTTTGACAAAAAATTAGGAGGAACTCTGCTGTGGGTGTATTTTCCTAAAGGGGATTTTTTATTCCGACACTTTTTGAACGACGCATCTCGAAGCCATTCCTTTTATTTTACTTAGATCGTAATTTGATGAAATTTAATTAAATTCAAGCACTATATTGAGTATGCTATTTTTCTTTGAAAGGGAAGCTGTTTGTTTACTCCTGAGCTTGCTTGATTTTACTCCTAAGCTCGCTGATTGAAGTTTTCTAAGTGGTTTTTTCCTCTGTAGTCTTCGATTGTTTGAATTTCTTAGCATTTTGTCAGTATTTTTAGAAGATCAAATTACTAGATACATAAGTTCGATTCAGCCCAAAATTAGAGTATCCTTGCATCTTCAAAATAACTTTTTTTGTCTGAATATTGTTTTTCTTTCATTTCTTTAACTTTTGAATTGCCATATTACAGCTCAATCAAATTTATTTATAAGAATATGTTTAAGAAGAAGCTCAATTGTCAACATCAAAATAATTTTTGATCATCAAATTTTGCAACCAGAAGAATGCTCTTTTCATGATTTTTCTTTCTGTTACACTTTATTATTAACAGCAGACATTTATTACTTAAAATATAATAATTTCACCAATCTAAATCTTGAAATATATATTTTTCATACTGTTATACAGGTAATAAACAATACTCGAAATTTTAAATTTATCAGATTTTAGAAATTATAACTGCTTTTAACAGAAATTTAGGCTCTTTAGCATTTAATTAATAATAGTATCGCAGATGGCAACAACTGCGCATATATATCCTAAGTCAATAATATTTATTATACTGCAGCATACGCATTTTTAAGATTCTAATATCTCATTTAAGGTATAGTTCGGAGCACGCTTTTTCAAAAACATCATTTAGAAAAAAATGTATATATCGTTTGTAGCTTCAGCTTATATGTAAGTAAGCTATGCTTATCTTATATTTTCTATAAATCATTAAGGTAATACTGCCTACGTTGAAAATGTGGTTTTTCGACCACATAAGGCAATTTTTTTTTTATTTCAAAATCTTATGGTTAGAACATTTTTCTTTCCAAATCAGTTTTTCTTTTTCCTTAACACGAAATAGAAATTAAGTTATAGTGATTTTAAAAAACATCACTCTCTGCAAAAGGGAACCGGAAGTAGCATTTCAAAACCGGAAGTTGCAGAAAATTGCAATTTTTAACTCAAATTCTGCAGTTTCTATCATTTTTTTAATTTATAAAATATATTTCCGTAATTTTTCTAGCGTTTCAGCCATTACTTTATTATTAGTGTAGTTATTTCTTGCTAAAAATTGGCAACAGACAGTCTGTTTACATTCTAGCTTGTGTTTTTCTTAAGCTATATGTTTGGTCTCTTTTTCTTACAAAAATTGATATTTTACTTTAAAAATTTGCTTAAAAGTTTTTTAAAACATTTTAAATATGGGCCATAATTATAAATCTCTCCCAAAAAAGCGAAAGTTTTCCGGAAATCAATATATAAACAAACGCTCAAGTATAAATGTTCAAGATACACCTAATGGAAGTAATATTGAACCGAAAACTGCAAGTGCATAAAAACTTGAAGTTGTGAAGGATAATTTCTCAGAAAAAGTTCTGGGAATGGTAATGAAATATTCGGACATCGAATATTTGATATCGCCACATTGCTTTCTGTTTTTTCAGTACTCTGTTGTCCAGTTTGCTTACATGATGAACTCAGTTTGACAGGGGACTCTAGGTATGGAATATGTTCAAACTTTTCTATAAAATGTAAGAGCTCTGATTTCTTAAGAGGATTTACTTCATCTGAAAAAAACATCAATAGTTTTAATCAGAATACTCTGATTGTTTTTACCTTAAGAGTTATTGGAAAAGGGTACACTGCTGGAAATAAACTGTTCAGTATGTTGGACTTGCCTTTCCTTTCCAAAAAAGCCTTTCGAAATCAAGAATTAAAGATTCAGCAGGCTGCATCTGTAGTTTCTATAGAAAGCATGAAGAATGCAGCAACTAAAGTGAAAGAATTAAAAAATTCGTCCAAAGAATCATTAAGCTTCTGTGGCGTGTCGATGGATGGGACTTGGCAGAAGCGTGGCTACTCGTCTCACAATTTTTGTGTCAGTTGCATATCCATTGACACAGGAAAGATTTTGGACATCGAAGTAATGTCACATTTTTGTAGAACATGTTCAAAGCTGACTAAAGTTCCAGGTGCTGCTTCTAATACACATGTTTGTTTCAATCATAAGGGTTCTGCTTCAAGCATGGAGACTGTCGGAGCATATCGCATATTTGAGCGATCAGAGAATCTACGTAAATTACAGTACATGGATTACTATGGTGATGGGGATTCCAAAGCATATGAATCCGTAAAAAATATATATGCACCTTATACAGTTTACAAACTAGAATGCATTGGTCACGTGCAGAAAAGGGTTGGGAGTCATCTCAGAAAATTAAAAAAGTCGGTGAATGGATTGGGAGGAAAGGGAAAACTGACGGACAATTTTATCGATAAATTGCAAAATTATTACGGAATAGCAATTCGCAGTAATACAAAAAATTTAGCAAACATGCAAAGCGCAGTTATTGTTGCGTTTTACCACTGCTGTTCCAGTACCGAAAAGCCTATGCATGGTCAATGCCAAACAGGAACCGATAGTTGGTTCAAATTTCAAAAAGCAAAGTCACTTGATAAAATATTCACCGCCATATCCCCTGGACTTCCACAAAATATTACAAATATTGTTAAACCACAATACTTAAATCTGTGTGATCAAAAATTTTTAGAATAGTGTTTGCATGGAATGACTCAGAACGCTTATGAGAGTTTCCATGGTCTTCTGTGGAACATAGTTCCTAAACAAAACTTTGTTGAACTTCAAACTTTGCAATTAGGGGCATATATAGCAGTTTTACAATTTAATGAAGGTGCTAGCTATTTCTTTATTTGAATGAAGTTGGCGTATAGAGATTTTTTTTTATCAGTTATGTAAATATTGTCATGTTTATTGATTAAAAATTTATTTAGATTGTTAATATGTTTGTTTGAAATTATGTGTTTAAAAAAAACATTTGTGTAATTAATCGTCAGAATAACTTTACTTTTAACCTTTCATAATATTTCTTGATGGTTATCAAGTCAACTAATTTGGATAATTTACTTGTAACTATGCTTATAATGAAGTCATTGCTCTAAATTATACTAAATAAATAGCTGAACTATTTGTATTTTTCATTATTTTATACTCTTATATTACATTAGAGTTACACAAGATTTGTAGCTAAATGATTCGTAAAATATCAGTGAAAGAGATACAGTAAATAATTGGATGAAAAAATTATGTACTTAAAGATTCCATGCTTCCACACATCATTTCTATAGTATAAAAAGTATAATTTAATGAAAACAAAATTATATTTTTCATCTCTATGTATGAAATTTGATTTACAGTTGCAAATTTACTTTTCATGAGCTAGATAATATTCTGACTCGAATAGATAAACATTTCCAAGGCCGATTAACATAATTTATGAATTCATGTAGAATTTATCAAAAAAATTCTATAGTAATTTTTTTCTAATATTTAGAAAGAGCACAGCTTACCTCTTTCATAAAAATATGTTATCAATACCTATGTTAAAAAAGCTATTAAGTTTCACAAGCGCTATTAACTACTGATATCCTACAGAGTTGCTTTGAAAAAAATTGCAAATTGGATATTAACACATATTTTACTGAAAAATGCTTATTTCTCGAGTTTCCAAAGTTGGACACGGACTACTATAGGTAATTTAATTGCTTCACAGACAATAAAGAAATGCCTTTGTGCACAATAATCATCTTGCTTGTTTTTTCGATATTGAGAAGACCCAACATACCTGGGAATTAAGTATTTTTCGAGATATTTACGATCATGATTTAAGAGAGAATTTGCGAATTTTTTTACTTAGATATTTCGAACATAGCCATTTTAAAGGTTGGATTTTTGTTCATTGATTGTACATTAACGTCGCTCTCGTAAGGAACACGAGGGCTATTGAGGACAGACCTTGTAATTCGGAGTCAGGTGATGAGGATGACACTTATCTATCCAAACTTCCACATGACATATTTGAGGAATCTCGACAGACTTGGCGTGCATCAGCCACTCTGCGCATAAAGGCTGGGTTGACCGTATATCATGTTTTTCTCTTAGAAATCGTATCTCGGGACTATTTTAAATATTAATATCTCATTCCACCATCTATGAAAGGTTTTATATATTCGTATACCGATGAATTTCAAATTTCATGCACGGAAAAATGATGAAAAAGACAACTTGAATTACAGTTTAATAAAATTTCAGCACGGACTTATGAAATTGGTTTCAATTTTTTAATTAAGAAAATATACATGAGTGCATTTTTGCTCTTAAAGGAAACTTTATATTGATTCTGAAACTTATCGCAATGAAGTTTTGATCCATCTAGTTGATGAAATTAAATTTTTAGATTAAATTTACGTTTCAATCCCATATTTCACAAGTGCGTAAACAATGTAAAATTCCCCGATGCATAGTTTAAAAGTGTTGTATATGCCATAGTGTACCGATCGTCTATGTTTGTGTTGTGTGTGTACCACATATATATTCTAGGTTTCTGTTATATGGCTAATCCACGAAATTTGCATTGTTTGATACCACACTTAATACTGTAATCTTTACTGTGGAACCTTCCAAACCTCTGCTATCGATATGTTATATATGAAAACTATTTTGAACTTAAAGGCGACAGCTATGTCGTTTAAATAAACCTCTGAAAGTTTTCCTCTTTGGTTTACCTTTAGGCTTAACACTTAGGCCTTAACTTTTAGGTTTGAGAATTGTTTTAAAAAGTCTTAAAAAATCAGACAATGCTGATAATATTTACAAGTGAATTTTTAATTTTTTGTTTAACAATTTTAAAATTTTATTCATATTTACAGGGATAATTCTAAGTCTAAGAATATATATCGGTGTTTTATTTTAATACAACAATCAATTAATGATTTCCAGCTTCATCTCGCATGTTATGTTTTTATTGCTGCGATTTTTTACCATGTTTTTTAAAATTCAGAGTTGAATTATGTCTGAAGTTGAAACAATGAAAATAGTCATATCTTCAGATTCTCTGAGTGTCTTTCAAGTTTTAGTTTAACAAAATTCTTTCTTTCATCCTCTAATTTTGTTGAAACCTTAAACATGAATTTATGGTTTAAAACATTAAATTCTTATTTTGTTTAATATATTCCAACGAAGGAATTCACAGGGCTACGAAATAGTCGACAAAAAATCTCTGCTTCCCGTCTTCTCCGGTACGATTCCATACCTGCTATATCTCGCAATATATTAAATTAGATGTTCAAAACAATACCATTAGCAAGACTATTGGAATCTTGAAATAATCAATAAAATACATCACATAAAAACTACTGTTTCTTATTTGAAGTCACTATCATGCAAAAAACATGTTATTTTAGCACACGTTTTTGCAAATTGGCCGTTCAAATCTCGTATATAGAGATCTTATACGGGAAACGGGAAAAGATCTCTCTATGTGAAATCATTGAATTTATTCTGTGACTGTTAAACGTACCGTGACTAAAAGATTTTTTTTAACTGCTCACACACTGTCACTGCTTTAACTGTAATTTTTTGGCATGGTTTTGAAGAAAATTTCAAACCACAAATACATTAGCGTGCATAACTTACGCAACAAACACATTTTTCAACACGCAACTATGGAATTGTTGCAAAGGGCTTCTTGCGAGAAATATTGTGAAAGGACGGTCAGAGTAAAATAGGGATGCATATGTAACTACTAGCACATTCCAAAGTAAAATTGCATGTACATAACGGCTACAAAAAGCCTTCAGAAATGGTCTTCAAGGTTGAATAAAGGTAGTTTGATGAGCGTTGCAAAGAGTTTGGATTTGAAAAAAGTGTAGTGTTCAAGAGCTTCGAAAACCTCCTAAATGCCAGGTATATATTGTAAGAAATGTTGGGAGGTGGTCATTCGACGAAAACCATGGCATATGATGCTTGCTCTCCAGACGGAACGAGATGAGAAATAGACATGGGGATGTTCAACTCAACAATTGCATACGGCTACCACAAAATAAAGGTGTAATGGTTTACTTCATTCAGACGTCTGCATAAAGGGGACCTATTTGTCCGTTGTGCTGAACACTGTATACCATTAAGATTAGCCCATCGGCTGAACCTTTAACAGCGGCGTGAAGAACATATAAAGACTGTACATTTTATCAATTAAGTCACGTTATGTTTACTGAGGAGAGTCATTTTAGTTTGAGCTGCGATTCTTAGCACCAGTTGATATGGGGGGAAGTAGGGACATGGTTCCATTCCCCTAAGAACAGGGAAAATAGACCATTGAGGTGGTCCTGGAGTTCTGGTATGAAGAGGTATGTGAATAGAATCCTATACTTTGTACAGCGACTCACTTTTCGGAGATCATTACTGCGATGAAATTATTTTTATACAAGTGCGTCTACTTTGAGGTGCTATCGATCCAGTCTATTTTTGTGTAAATGTGCCTACACACAGGACTTCTGCTATTGAAGAGCTTCTAGGAAGGAAGGGTATCGACAAATAGATCGACCAGCGTGTTCCTCGATTTAAATCCCATAGGATTGGTGTGGGATGCTTTAGGGACAACGAGTTTTAGCGAGATTCTATCCTTTAGAGAACAACGAACAGATGAAAGATAATAGGCAGAGTGGCAACCCTTACCTCAAAAATTGATGAATAATTCGGTATTAGATACGAGCCGATGGTGTCACGTAACCACTGCAGTTAGGGGATGTCATACTCCGTACAAACCGACTTTGGTTTGTTGTTCTTTCTCATGGCTTAACAGTAATTTTTGCCAACGTCATCTATCAATAAATAAATCCTTTTCATCTGCTTTAATCTATAATGCAGGCATACAAATTATCTTTTCACTGCAATGTTTTCATCCATCCTATAGTACTACATTGTACTTCTGTCATGTGAATTTTTTTCTTCATAATGTGATACTAGATATTTATTAAAGGTTTAATTTTAAATATGGAACAGCTTATTATACTTTTCAGATATTTTGCGTACAGTTATTATTTTAAACCTTGAGTTCGGTGCTACATGCCCATACTATACAGAGGATCTAAAATTTAAGCAAATCAACCAAGCAAAGGAATTTTAAAGGAACCCATAAGAAAACGAATTGTATTTTGGGATCCATAATATGAAGAAAGAGATAAAAATAGAATGTCATTAATGGAATATATGTTTCATGTAAATAAATTTGAATAATTATGAGTTAGATTATTTGATTCCTATACAAATCCACATAGTTCATACTTCACTCCAAAATTCTATACGAATATCCACTGATGTTTCGAAGGATCAGTAAGTATATTTTTGCTAAAAAAATCAAATTTATTTCAGGTGACTTTCTTTCTACTCATTCCCTTCTGACACACCACCACTAAAACCCAAGTGTAATGTTAATCCTATGGAGTTTCTTATAATTCAATTTACGTCGAAGGTATTGCTTTTAATTGTATGAAACAAAATGCATCCTAAAGATAAAAAAAAATTAATGTTTCTCTTGATTTCGATTTTTTAAAAAAAATTTCTAAATATTTTTAAATATTTATTAAAAGCTTGAAAATTTACATTTAGTGCGTTGAAACGATCATAAAAATATTTTCAATTATCGGATAAAAAAAGTAAAAACTCGGAAATCCTTTATTTTTTATGCTCTTTCAAACGCATATACTTTAAAATTTTTAAACTAATTTATTTGCGAGTAATTAAATAAGTCAGCATTGCATATTTGGAATGAGGGGAAAGTAAACTTGTAACTCCGCCTTCTTGCGGAAGGATACATGAAATTTCCCTGAGTTCCCTTGGTGAAAGGTGGTAATTTATGACTCTTCCGTGGATTGTGTAACAGAGATGCCCCCCCCCCCTAAATGGGTCTTGTTTCCTAAGAATCTATAGGCATTCAAGATACTATTTACAATTACATAATTCTTAGGAAAGTTTGAGTCTGTGCTTGAAAATAACTACAAATACGTTTTGCACAAAAAGCTATCCTCTGTTTTTTATTCCACCTTTCTTAAAATTATTTATATATACTAAATAAGTTATATTTTATTAATAATTAAAATGAACAATTTATATTTATTAAATGCATTTGAATCTTCAGGATAAAGTGAATCAGTTTTCGCATTCTTTTCTTACATATCTCCAAAATTGAAATTCATGTGTTTTTTTCCAAGTTTGTTATTTGAATATCAGCTGTTTTAAAACTTATCTTGCACAGTTTATTTCAGTTATTAAATAAAATGGATCATCGTCGCAGCTTCAAAAAAAAATTTCTTTCGGCTAAACGAAAAAAGAATATAGGACAGAATTTCAGGAATTGGAAAGAAAAGTGTGTATTTCTTTTTTCTAAATTCTTGTTCCGCTGTTCATTTCAAATATTGTGAAAGTTTCCACATACTAAATGGATTTATTGATCATCGCATTTTAAATAAGATTCAATTATTCCGAAGATGAAATACCATTGATTTAAAATAAATCAGAAAGTTTTCCATAATTTTAAGAATATTTTTAGTAACATTAATAGTTTCTTCTTAAAACATATAAATTTCAATTAATTTATTTACTATTGCTACTGATGTTTTTATTCCATTTTTATTTCCTTCACTGAAAATTCAACTTAAAAATAACATTGCAGAAATTTTTTTTTAAATTTCTGTCTGGAAAGCAGTATTTACATTTTGCATTTTCATTTATACATGTGTTTCAGATATTATTCAAGATAACTCATCAATGCTTTTTTTTTCAAAATGAATTCTTAGTTAATGCGCTATGAAGAATGCACTGCAAGTACAAATACAGGCAAATAGTTCCACAATTTTAAAGTTCAAGCCCAGCACCACTAAAGACCCACCGTGTAGGGGCGCAATGCACGTTAAATCTGTCGAGAGCTCAAACGTCCTTCCTTTAGTGTGGTAGTTAATAGATGAGGTGCTATCTCAGGTGTCATCCTCGTCACTTGACCATGGTTCAAAATTACGAGGTCCGTTACCAAAAGCTCTCGTGTAGCTGAACAGTGTGACTTTAATATTCACTCACTCACTCCACAATTTGAATGTTTGACATCTGAGGAATTATAGAGATTTTCCCCAAAAATCCCGGGAAATTCTGATTGGAATGGGGTTGTTCGAAAACATTTTCTAGTTCTAGGGGTTCTACGAAAACACTTTCTAGTTCTAGGGGTTCCACAAAAACACTTTCCAAGTTCAAAAGGTTCCTTGAGTTGAAAAATTTGAAGACCACTGCTCTAGAGCTATATATGTTATTTGCCACAGACTTCGTAATTCAAAGCCAAGGGTGGCCAACCAGCGGCCTTGAATAATTTGCGGCCCTCGAGATTCATTACAAAATATCATTATTTTGTACAATATTTTTGTTTTTAATGTAGTGTTTTGTAACAAATATACTTCATAACTGTTTCTATTTTATTACCTTTCTTTTATTTTAATACATTCTTAGAAGTGTGCGGTATTGCAGCGCAGCATCACACTCGATTCCTGTAACTCCATCGCGCTGCCTATTGCTAGAATTAGACATATTTTTGATCCTTGCATTAGTATTATAAATTATCTATGCTTGTATAGATGAAAAATAATGAAATCAATAATAATTCATTCCGTTTTAAATTTTCATTCCAATAAATGTTTGTGAAGGGTCTAAATATAACATAAAGATATATAATTTTTTGTTTGTAACCCGCAGCATTATAATGTTTTTCCGAAGTGGCCCGCAAGGTCATTTGAGTTGGCCATCCCTGTTCTAAACCAAGATCGGATAGCGAGAATGACACTTGAGTTTACAGTTTCTTTGTATTCTTCATGACCTTTTTTGAACTTGGGAATCTCGCATCTTTAGTCATTATGGTATATAATCCTCCACGGTTTTAAATGCTGATTTAAATTCTTTTTATTGTTTTTTATAAAATATATTGCTGGTTTCTGTTTGTGATATTAAAAATATAACATTAGTGTGATAAATAAGAAAAATATTTAGTATGATTGGTGAAAAAAGTTAATTGAAATTAAAATCTGGAATACAATAACTTTAAAACGATTTTGTGATTTGCCGAGACGGGTAAATCCAAAGCAGAATGTATGCGAGATTTTCGACAAAAGAAACGTGAGAAAAAAAATTAAAAACTGAAGGAGTACAGCCGAAAAGAATTGCACAAAATTCAACTCCACGCAGCAGGTTTTTTTTGTTTTTTTTTTTTTTGCAAGGAACACAAATCTCTCAGAAACAAACGGCCGAACCAATTACTGCTTTACCAAATCTGTTTGTCAGTCAGGTAACTTTACGTTTGTCCGCTCATAGCTTTTTTGAATGATGAGCTCAAGCTCGAAATGAACACAAACCGAAATATATCGACAACTAACAGTGGTACTGTTATTGACGTTGTTTTTCAAAGGTTATTAAATACTTTAAAATCTCAAGTATATGTGTCATATTTTAGTCATCATAAGTCTATTGTGTGTGTGTCTTCCCCAAATTGAACAAGAATATTTATTTTTGATAAAAAATTACATGACTCTTTGTGTTAATTAAATGAAATTTTCATTAAAGATAAAATTATTCGATAGAAAATTATTTCCAATCAAACCCGATTAATTTTTTTCAGGATTTATGTTACTATTGCGTATTTACCAGTTGACATGTCAGATGTTACACATCATATGCGACTACTGTAAGACTCGTTCCTTTTTTTTTAGTAACTGAATTTATATTAGAAATTCCACCACTAAAACTGTTCTTCCAAAAAATTGTGTGGGTCCCAAAACCAATACTCAATATACTTTATCAGTGGCGTAGCTAGGTATCCAAAGGTTTGGTGCAAAAAAAAGAGAGAATATTGGTGGAGTTTTATTAATTAAAAATATATTAGAGTATTTTATATATATATATATATATATATATATATATATATACAAAGCTGATTCACATCAGCCCTGTGTCAAGCTCTGCAGAACATAGGAAAGCAAAGCTACAAACTACTTACATGTATGCATATGAGTTTCCTTGTGAATTTAGTGATTACCCAGATTCGATTTGACATGTGATAGATAGGAAATGATAAAAGAATATGCACAAACAAGAAAATATAATACAAAATTATTATAATTATTTAAAATAAAAACACACGAAAAAACAGAGGAGGGGGGGTCAAAATTACATCAGTCTGTTGCAGATACCAGATTGCGAAACATTGAAACAGGAAAATAGCTTATTATGAATCATATTGTTATAAAAAATAAAATGACCAAGAAGAAATAGCTCCCTGTGTAGATTTTTTTCGATATATGGTAAGACATTTCATGGAACTTGATGTTTATTTTCAAGTAACGATTAGAAAAATGAAAAAATTGAAAAATAATATAAACTTTTTAATAAGTAAAATTCGCAACACTGTACACAAACAAAGGAAAGAATTTAGGGGAATTCCTTACAAGTTTGAAATTACTTTCAACGGAGTTGCCCTGATTACAGCTATGTAACAATCTTTTATATTTATACCTCAATTATGGGAGAAATTATCGCAAGCTCGACTTGCTTGGTGGTCAAGGCGTGAGGGTCCCCTGAGCTCAAGGGCCCTTGTGCACGGCACCACCTAATCCATTGGTAGTTACGCCCTGTACTTTATTAAATTTATATAACATTTTTTTTGTTACAGTTCTTAAACCGTTTTTAAATAAAATTATTGAACTGAATCGGAAATAAAGAACTGACCTGAAATATTTCAGGAAAGAGAATAATTTAAATCACATTACACTATTCATTCCATTGATTTATAAATTTTTCTTGTCATTAAACTGTTTAAAAAAGGATTTTGGTGCAATTTAATATTGAAGAATATCACAGAAAAATGTTTTGAATATACAGAAAGATATATATATATATATATAAAGGTTTCTGCCTTATAACTAAAACTTATATTTTTATAAAATTCAAATGAAAAACTGATGTTCCTCAAAACAGAAACGAAAGAGCGTAAAAAAAGCAGTTTCTTTGCATAACTAGAATATCAGGAACAGTTTTCATGTAATTGAAAGCTGCCATGTGGTGGCCAATAAAAGAGGGGTCATTTGTTATATAAATAGACTTCAGTTGGTTGTAAACTGGACCCTCCGAGAACAAAAATAGAAGGCGAAAGAGAGGGGGGGAGGGTTTCCTGTCTCGAGCTCCTTTTACACTTAGAATCCCTCTCTCAACCGTTGTAGAAGAGGCTTCTATGATTCAGTGACGTCATTTTCTTTCATCATGACAGCTGTCAGAACATAATCATCAGAAAATGGGATCAAGTAAATGCAAATTTGGAAAAATAATAGCTTGAAAAAAATATTTATTTCAAAGTCAAGTAATATTTAAAATTAAGAAAAAAAGGCATATAATTTATCTTTTATGAAGGAACTACTTACCTCCCATCATTAAGACCAGTACTCATGAGTACTTGGCCTTTCCTTTAGAAACGCCCATTCCCCCTCCCAGAAGAGGGCGCTTTCATCGTTTTAGAGTTGGAATTTCTGTCTACTGGACCCTTAAGGTAGAGTTTGGGAATGTATGTCCGATTTAGCAAAAAAGTGGAAAGATCCAGACACGTAAAATTTGAAATGCTAAAATTACATGTGATGGTGGTTTGCATTTTGAAGAGATTTTATCGCGTGCTTCTGAACAAATTATTTATCCATCACGACAGTGAACAGTACCATCTGAAAAGTTAATGCTATTTGTTTATAGGAAACAGGGTGATCAAATTGCAAGAACCTATTGACTTTTATGTCGAAAAGTTCCTATGATTCCATGATATTGGCATAAATGGGGGAAATATGGCTGCACGGAATGCCAAGAAGTAGCAGTTGACAGAGCGCAATGAAAGAATGATCGTCGATCGGCTCTCACAGCCTTTGGAGTGACCTTATTAATGATCTAGCATGTAACTAGGACACCAATGATTGCAATGAACATCGATAGGTGACTGAATGAACAGAAGCTGATATGAAGGAGATTGTGTTGTCTGTTAGAGTCGTTGCCCATTGCAAGGCACATTTGTAGAGCTCTAGGTGCATTCGTTCGGTAATCTTTTAAGGACTACAGTAGAATTTTTAAGGAATGATTCTCACTTCGAAATGAGCTCTAATGATCAGAGGTGACGTTTCTAAAAACGTCCAGAACAATGTTGGGTTACTAGCCTGCCTGACGTCTGCCAGATACCCTGACAAACATGAGTTATGGCATTGGGTGCACTTTCATTTTGATATATGGTCCCCTTTTGTTGTTATCAATAACACACTTACAGCATGGGAGAACATCGGTCAGACACTACGTCTCATATTTTTACTCTTCCTTTCACAAATATTAGAACACTTTTTGATAGTACAAGGCTCGCTCTTTCTACTGCTTGTCTTTGTGTGTCTCACACACTTATCTACCCTCAGAGATCCTCGATAATGTACGTTTGGGTTCTGATGAGTGGTCGTCTTCGACTGTCCTTGGAAAGAGCGTCTAACAAACTCGCCAGTGGGAATGTATATGACAAGAAATCTTCCAATACATACACACAGGTTATCGATAAAATTATAAATCAGAGCCCTACCGAATAACAACTTGCAACAAGGCTGAGGAGGACTGACGCTTCATTAATTTTTTTAACTCTCTTGTAGCTGTGAATTTTTTAAATACAATATTCCATTCTCAATATGTTTCATTTACAGTGAATGCACATCACGTTGACCAACTTTTGCCTCATTCATGTACCTTCTTGGGCATCGGATTCTATGCTAGAGTGAAATTTATTGATTTCACAAACTTCTAATCACTAATTTGAGAGTTTTTTTTCTTTCTAATACACGATAAATCAACTTTCTTAAAATTTCCTTTAATATAGGCTAAAAGTAAATAGTTTTAATTCGGAGTACTAAATAAAAGATATCTTTGACTAGAATGCGTATTTTAAGTTTAGTTGGGCACTCAAAATAGAAATTTCTTCTTCTGTTAAAAAGAACAAAAAAAAAAAATTTTTTTTAGTTTTTATTATATTAACTTTCTTAATTTGCATTAAAAATAGAATCATTTAAAAATAAATAATCTTTGTTATTTGTGCTCCTATTTTTGTGATCTTATTTATTTACCTTCGTTGTTTCAATTATTTATCCTTTTCAGTTCAAAATATTTTCTCATCTAAGCTAGTGTGAGTGAGCAAAATCAATCTTCATTAAATCCTTTCAAAATGATAAAATTTACTTAATCTCTGCAGAGGATGTTCTGAATGCAAACCACGATGTCCTTAATGAATATTTTCACCAATTTCGAGAGAGAATTTCAAACCCAGAACGGTAATTGATTTTAATGAGAAAGAGAACCCTCTGATTATCTTTACCGTATTGGGAATTAGAAGACTCAAAATTAACTCTAGCTATTAATATGAATACAAAAGGGAATCACGTATTGTCTTCGAAACTTTGTGTATTCTAGCCCAAATTCACTGATTAAGAGCCTACATCCATGGGGGAGTTAAAATTAAATTTCTTGCATACATATTGCCTCTCTCTTTCTAATTAACTATGACTACGCAAAAGGAATATGTATATATGTTCTTGATGAGCGAAAAACAAAACATAACGATTTTTCTTAGATTGCTATATTTCAATGTTATATAATACGTTTTCACCCTTTTTACCATACAAATAAATATTTTTTTCATATTTAAACTTTACTTTTAAACTAAACTTTACTTTACTTTTACTTTTCTCCTTTCCTTCCAGAGAATGAACTCCTTTATTCAGAAAGAGCAACCAATTATCTTTTTTAAGGAATCGATCTCTCTACTTATGTTATCGATTCTATTAATCGATTACTGTTAATCGATCTGTATTATTTAGGAAAGAAAATCGGCACGCTACAAGACTGAGAATTAGTTACCGATTTGTTAAGATGACTTTTGAATTTACATTTGACTTGCATTATTTTGCGCGTGGAACTCTTGACCGATTCGCACATTTGACGAATATAAGAACAATACTTATTCTACAGAGATACTATCTATCTTTTTTCTGTAAATATGTCGCAATAAAATTTTATCCTGATGTGTTACAAGAAAAAATCGGAAACCTTTGTTGACTGACAGTACAGAAGTGGCACACATGTTCTCGAAAATCTGATGTGCTATACAATAGGATAAATTATTTATAGATACATTTATAAAAATGCCTGTAATATGAAAAGTAGCTTAGGAAAAATTCAAACATTCGAACCAATTCTTACAAAAATAATTGTAACATTGAGAAAAAGGTAAATATTTACTGAAAAAAATGGTAATTGCGAAATGCACGATTTCTTTTAAAAATGCATCATTTTTTTAAAAAAATATCGATGGTTCCTAGCAAGCAAATACTATAAGTCCCAGCAAGCAATAAATAGAAGTTTTGTTACATAAGACACATATCAGAAAATTATAATCCCATATTTACATTTCTGGATTTGAATCCGTAAAAATAATATATAGAGTAAAATATACAAGCATACGTATATACAGTCAGACCTCTATTTAACGAAGTCATAAATTTCGAAAAAAATTCGTTGTGTGTAAAATTCTCTAAATAGTAACTCACTTCTTGTATTTTTCTGTTCTTGGTTCCAAAAAAAGTTCGCAAAATATAGGTTCGTGAAATGGAGGTCCTATTTAACATTTTTCTTCTCCTTACGGTTTTCTATATATTTCCTCGTTGTCTATATTATAGCTTCTGGGAAACACAAGAAAAATTGTCGAGAATCTGATAGCCAACCGAATGACTTTGAGCGAGATCGCATAGTCGAGTGTTGTCAGTTGATTAGTCATATTGGCTTATAGGACCTTGCCTGCACTATACGAACTTTACTGTGTATAGATGCTAAAAGGAAAGATTGCTGTGAATTAGGCGGAATGAAAGTTCAGGAAGCTAAAGATAGATAATACAAGACAAGATCTGAAGATTGCGAGACATGACAAACTTTCAAATGGCATCATTAACCTTTACGATCACTCTGCAGCTTCTGAACTGCCGGTGGTAGCTTCATCTGATGGTATTTATCTGTAAAAGGGTTGAGTTTACAGATGCTTTTAACATACTGCTCGAGTCTTCTACGATTTTATGTAGCAGAACATTATATCTACAGCATAGTAGCAACACATAAAGTTCAGCAAAGAATCTCGCTCGAGAAAGTGACCATTGGATTAATGTGTGGATGGACCGTACACAGCAATCATAGAGAATCTTTGTTTAACGGAGGCATACAAAATTTGGTGTGATGGCGTAGTGTCACAATTTCTTAGGCCAGCAGGTCATCTCAAATCGCTTTATGACAGTTTACCAACTCAAATATATTTGTGGCTTCTTGAGATATATTTGGCAAACAGTTTCAAGATCTGTCGTCAATAGCTCCCGTGTTGCTTTAGAGGGCAAAGTTAATAAATCTATCCTGCCAGCTGTGCCACACCAAACTGAGGCGTTTCCAACAAAACATTAGACAATTTGAAACACATTTCTGAGTTGACTCAGGGCAGCTGATACTCTTCCTTGGTCAGCAAGTGCACCAGACCTTTCGCCAATCAAACACATATGGGAGATGAGTATGGAAACATGTATAGAGCGTATCCACAATTCTAGTGCCTAAAGGTATCTCAGATCTGAAGCAATAGTTGACAAATGTCTGGCAAAATGTTTTGCAAGATTAGATTAGGAATTATAGCCTCCTTACACACTCTTATTTTTTGTTGAATCATTTAGAACAATTTTATTCTGCATTCTATGTCCTTTAAAAAGCTTAAGTTTAGCGCTCCAGTTATTTCTGCTCTTGTATCGTGGTTCATCTCCAAAAAACATTTGCTTTCGGATGCCCATCTGTATTCAAAAAACACATATTTATGAACATAAAGTCCGCCTCTCATTTATCGTCGTTATTTTTATTCTGATCTCTCTTAGCCCGTTTCTCTTTACTGCTCTCTTGGTAGAGAAAAGTATTTCTTTATTAATGTGATCTACTCCTCTTTAGGTAATTGTATACAGGTGTCCCTCAAAAACATGGTTAATTCGTACCCTGCTATATCGAAACCAAGACTTTTTTGATTTATTTATTTAAATTGTTATTATTTTATTTATTTATTATTTTTTTATCATTTAATAAATTAAATATATATATGTATGTAGATAATATAAATCAGGGCACCATGTTGTATCAATAGTGTTATATGAAACTTTAAAGTAATATAAATTAGGGCAATGTTTATCACGTATGTGGAAAATATGTCTTAAGGTGTAAAATTTTATGATTGCTGAAATTTCGTTCGAATAAAACATGCAAATGAAGAAGTAAGTTAAGGTTTTAAACAAAAGCAAATTAAAAATGCCAAAATAAAAAAACAAAAACATATTCCAAAAATAATAATTATAATAAAATAAATAGAAATGGCTTATAATGATCATAAAATTAATTTTAATCACCCCACTCATCAGAATTACAGATAATGTATTGTTTTCCCTCAAAGTTGCTTGAACTCCTCTTCACTAGTTATTTTTCCTTTGTTATTAATTTGTTTGAAATATTTGGAATTACTTGTGAGTTTCAATCCTGTAATTCTTTTAGAATTTCTCTGTGAAGAACTAAAGAACTTTTCATTTCTCTTTCAAATATTCCGCATTCGAACACTACAAGATCTTTTTCAAACAAAAAGTTTTTTCAAATTTTTCGGCACGAAAGCATTTTCCTGCAGATCTATTTAACTTACTATAAGAAACCAATGCAATATTACAAATGTTTTCAGAATCATTGGCTAATTGGAAGTGGATATTTAGTAGTTCAATCAATTCTTCCTCATTAAAAGTGTGTTCTTCTTCCAGTTGGGAATTCCCTTATTGAACTAAAATGCTATTCAATTTTATTAAAATTGTGTTATTTCAAAACCACGTAATATCAATTCAAGTTTTGTGCCGTGTAATAACGAATCCGTGTTTTTCAAGTTATGTTGATACGAGGTACACCTGTAGTATCCCCCTTCCCGAAGTTGTTTTACGTAAATATGGTAAGAGTCTAACTTTAAGTTTGTAATCTCAATTCTGGTTTCAAATGTTGAAGACACATGAATTTAGTTGTACATATAAAATTTTATGTATAGTAGCCGACAGGATTAACTTGCAATGTGCGAGTCTAGATTTAGGTTTCAGATCCTTGAATTTATTTCGCAAATTTTTTTTTTTTATTTCAGAATTTTTTCCCTTCAAATAGAGATCTTTTCTATAGAGATTCAATGTTCCCGACTGAGCCTATAACATGGAAAGTGTTTGCAGTAGAGCGACTACAGTAACAATTATATATTATTGCATTCTCCCTTTTCCAAAAAAAAAATGTTTGTTCCAAATCATGGGTCGATGGGTCGCACGGCGTCGTATTTTGTAGGTGGATCTATTTAGTATTTGGTGATCGAAAGAAATTCGTTTGTCGTGCGGATAATGGATATTAATTTATGGGTGCGTTTGGAAAAAAAGTGCGTACGGTGACATTTCAAAATTCTTGAATGGCATTGGCATTTACGATGAGGTACGGAAAGGGTCGAAGACGACAAAAGCTCTGGACATCCGCAGACTTCCCACACCGCTGAAAACATCGAAAAGATTTCTGTGACAATACATAAGAACAGGCTTCAAACAACAGCAGAGTTAGTAGGAATATCCTCGGCCATACATCAATGGATACTTTCGAAGGATCTTAACATGAATAGGGTGCGTCAACATCGTTCCCCGCACGTTAAAAAAGACCAATCTGCAGTTGAAGTGAAAAGTGCATAGCAAGCTGAATTAAAGGACATGGGTAAAAATGGACTCCAGAAAAGTTTCGAATGACCTTAAAAGCCATGGTAAAAGTATACTGTTACTAGGGTTTCAAGGGAGATGTGTTCAGCAGTTTAATTGATATTTAAGGGCCGTGGGTAGCCTAGTGGTTACAGCATCGGACTCCAGACTGGAGGGCCTGGGTTCGATGCCCGATGCCACCAAATACTCTCCGAGTACACACGGAGTACATACTCGTTAATTAGTGGGTTCGAAAGTCTTGTGGGTGGTCGTCGTAGAACCCACGAGTGCAGGGGCTGGAGAACATTTCTCTCCCTTCCAGTTCTATACCTAATTGTGGAGGTGGAGATAGGTGGTGTCGCCATCTATCGTTTAGTAGTCCAACCTGTCTCACAGGCTCTGGCAACTTTCATTCCTTCGGGAAGGACTCGATAACAACAACAATTGATAATTTTTAAGCTATAGACTGAATCGGGGAACTTTTGAATCCTACTACGTAATACTCGTATAACGTTGCGTGCCGTAAAATGATTTGTTTCAATAAAAGGTATTATTTGAAATGGTCTGTCTCGAGAGTGTTCAGTTTCCCAGAAAACTAAATCTCACAAAGACTTCCCTGGTATGAAATACAGAGGAAAGGTTACTTGATAAGAGGAAATATAAAAAAAATTATAAATAATATGACGTTCTGTAATGAAATCACGCTAAACATTTTTCAAATAGGGTACGCTAAATTTTTCAGTTAAAACTTTTTTCAGTATAAAAACTGTTCTTATTCTGCAATATAAACCAAAGATACTTATCTTTTTGAGATAAGATATTCCATTCCCGTAATTGAAAGTTTAACGAGTTAAGTTTCAGAAATGTTTACATGAACACGTAATGGATCTTCCGGTTAATATTGAAAAGTATTTTCATTCTCATGTATTATAGATTTCATAGCCTTCGGATAGATTGAATGGAGCTCTCTGCTGTATCAAATTCTGTCATGATTATCTAGAGTAATGGTCAAATGTAACAGCCATTAAGTTAAAGAAGAGATATTTGATATGCAATAACAATAATGGGAAGGGATGAAGTTTGAAGTTTTGGGCATAACTGGTTAAAATTAAATGATTCGATGTAAATAGATATTTTGATTAAATTTAATAAACATTTGGGGTTCAGTATTGTACGTTGACGTTAAATGAAAATGATTCTCATTTCCACATAGAATGAAAAATAAGAAATCTAAATATATATTAGGTTTGATCGTGGTTGTAAATAGGAAGAATAAAATACTACTTATCGAAACCTACTTATGCAGTAAAGATGTTCCATGGTATAAAAATTAGAAGAATTAAAAATAATTTCAAAATTTAATGTGGCCTTAAAGTGATTTAATTTTTGAAGGAAGGAAAATATTTAATTTTAGCTAGATTTTTAGACTCAAAATAAAATTATTTTTCCTGCAATATAAATCAGGTCTCAAATACTCATGTGGAATGATACGGAAAATTGGAAGTGAGGTAACAAATCCTATAACGCTTTTACTATCTGAACATGTTTGAAACAGCAAGAAACTTTTGCCATTAATTCTCATGCAGTTCAGGGATGATTTATTTATTTATTACATACTACTTCAGGAGTGTATAAAATTAACAAATCGAGTACACGAGAGGAGCTAAGCCTTCAGCTAACTTCAAGGACACTGACATGAAGTTGTAATTTTATACAACACAAAGGGCAGGTTTCGTGTTACCCCTAATCACACTTCATCTCCTTTTATTCTGGCTTGAAATATCTTGTTCTCTTTCTGTTAGCGACAATGCCAACTATTTCAGCCTAGGATTAACGAATTACTTACTTTGTATCCCTTTGTCGTAGAGAAACCTGTAACATCGCGATGAAAATTTCAAATGACTGCAATTCTAGATCATAGTGTACGATTCTCAAGACTTAGAGGAAACACATTATTATTAGCTGCCAATTGACTCTTGTTATAGTAACCAAAATAAATTGTAATCGATCTCTTTTAAAAAATCTGCTTTCACCAATAATGAACTTAATAAACAAAAATATCTTACAGCAGTGAGGAATTTATTTATAATTCATCGAATCAGTAATACTCAAAAATATTAAGCAACATTTTAGCAATCGGTTGATGTATTATAATAATTCGTGCATAAGAAGGAGTTGAAATATAGTTAAACCATTAAGAATTTTTAGGGTAGTTGTGGAGCTGTACGCGTTTATTTCAATAACTGCTTCTTTTTAATTTAGCGTTTTTCTTCGCATGTTTTTAAGGTAAGGGATTTTTAAGCTTAAACTTTTGCGTACGAGTTTGACAATGCTTATTTGTCAAACAAGTATGCAAGGCATCGTCTATTTAATAATCTCAAAACAATATGTAACAGAATGTGTTGCAATCCATAATTTGAATTCATTTTTCACTTGTCAAAATTTTATCACAAAATGGTGATTTTTAGAAAGCCATTAAACATACACAAACGCGCACGCTGGTCATCGTATTTCTTACGAACAAATCTTCCTTAAAAAGAATAATAATACATATATTGATTATATACATGTATTATGCACATAATATAATAATTATTTATCTGCCTGCTTTCTGGGTATTTAATGTTGTATGATTACATAATGTTTTTTTGTGGCTTAACGAGAACAATGGGTCTCCTTCAAAGCCAGGTTTTGGGCACCATGCCGGATCTTACAAAGGATTGCAAACCCATATGTACATGGCGTCAGTCAGACTTTGGCCCCTAGAACTGGCTCCCTCTACTATGCGGAGGAAGCAGGGGTGTACGTTACGCCACTGATGTTTTAAGTTTTTAGTATTAAGCTTTCGATTGTATTCAAAAACATTCTTATAGCTCTTGCTCTTTTTTTAAAAACAATTGATTTTCTGAAATGGAAGTATCTTTTGAGAGC